>JAHQIW010000607.1:0-154270 GCA_019055375.1 Parelaphostrongylus tenuis | reverse complement strand
TCACGATCCCGAAAGGGTTAAAGCCGTCAAAAGGTTGTTCATATTGATGTTGTTGAGTGTTGGGGACCGGTGGCCTAGTGGCTAGGATGGTGTGCTGGCTGGATGCAGAGTTGGTCCCCAACTGCCCCTCGAAACTCTCCAGCATTCAGTAACGCACGCCCTACGGAATGCTTTAACCTGGCTATCTTTGCGCCATCGAGATTGCAAGAAGACGTGCTCAACCAGCGTTCTATGGACGTTCGCGAAGAAAACGAAATCCTCAAGCTGGCGTGGGAAGCGAATCTTGCTATAAACGCTGGGACCCACACAACAGAAAAAAAGCTAGTGCAGGTCAAATGAATCGATAAAATGAGAGTATCTCTCGAACCTAGATTTGTCAAATAAGCAACTCATTTTTACTGGATTCCGCTCGAATCTTCGTTAAGCCGTCCTTCGGAACGGCACGGGCACGCGTGTTTTGTTTTCGGTACGAGCCAAAGCAAAAAGGGTTAATCTAAGGGACTGCTGCAGAGTCTCCTGATATTCTTACGTTTTCCAGTTCTCCCTGCCGCTGACTAAATGACTGCGCTGCATGGATATTCGTCGTCGTGCAGCACTATGCGAGACATCTTCTGAACTTGGATTGTGGCAAGACAGGACTAAAGAGACTGACGGCTCTGCGACCAGCAAGTGATCCGACGTTTTTTCCCGAAATCTTCCCTGTAGAAAAATGGAAGGTATCGACTTGACAATTTTCACACTTATTCACGTTCAAGTATCTATCTAAATTCTCAGATTTAGGGAACAGAATCATCGATTGTCATTCCGCGTGCGTTTTCCGATGAGGAAGTTCCGGATCGAGCTCGTGAACAGGAGGCTCTAGCCGCTCTCTCGGCAGCTAAAATCAGCAGACGTTCAGGAAACGCTAAAAAGGTGCTGAATATTTGTATAGGAGAGGGATCTATGAAAAGGAAATGCAATGCTAATTTATTCGGACGATCATCTTTTCAGACAAGTCGATCATTGAGCATGCTCTCGCCTTAGCTCCACATCATCCTGACATTCTGACGGAGTATGGACTCTTCCATGAAGTACGTACATATTTTTCCATTGGCCTAGATCAGTATGATATTTTTATTTTTCATGTTTTGGAAAACAATGTTCTGGAAGCTGACCTTTGCTACGTGAGAGCGCTGACGTTTTGATCCACACCATATGGAGGCTCTTGTGTAGGGTTTATCTATTCTCATCTCTTTATTTTGAGTTTAGTTCTGTTTCTCGAGTTTGTGGTCAAGAAAGGGAGGTAAGACAAAATAGTAGAGTATCTAGGAGCTCAAGTCAATATCAGACATGGAACAGCCCCCGTTAGAGGTGACTAAGAACGTTCGCCCCTTTCTGGACGGCTTGTACACTATAATGCGCATGGGTTAGAGGCTTTCATAGCTGGGCATAACTCGTTCATCACACTTTTAGTAGTCATTCGAGAAATGGCGTTTCTAACAGCTTGAGAAATGGCGTTTCTTACAGTATGCTTCTTTTCTTGGAAGACATTATTAGTGCACTGTAGCAGAAAAAAATTCACTCCGGTTTGCATTTATACTTAGCCCTCGTATATGTTCGGCTTCTCAGGAAACTTTTAGTAGTCATTCGATGAGAGAAAAAAGTGACGATTCTGACATGTAGAATGCTTTCTCGGAAGACCTTATTAGTGTGCTGCAGCAACGAAGAAAAGATCACATTTCCCACTCGATGCTTTCTTCTCATATAAGAGGAGTTTATGCACAGAAATCACATGAGCATTTAGAGCAAATCGTGGGGTATCAATGTGATGTGAAAAGTCCCCAAACCTTTGCTCATGGAAAGGAAAAAGCATTAGTCAATAAAAAACTGCGCGCAGCGATTCGACTGCCGTCCCTCAACGGTGTTAAGCATGTGTGACCACATTTTCTATAAAGACATCATTAGTGAGGCAAAAGCTATTCACTTGTTTTGTCCACTTTCAGCAGATCTCAATGAATTAGAGAATGTTTTGATCTATTAATCTTTCTAGAAGTAGGAAGCGGACCTTACCACTTGTCAGCGCTATGGATGCAAAGTTGCTGAAGCGTATTGATAAGTACCGTGATGAATTTGCTCGTTTGCCGTTGACATCGACGATGAAGAGGGCAATGCGAGAAAGCTACTTCCTACACGTTTACCATACAGTAGCAATCGAGGGAAATACTCTCACACTGGGACAAACCCGGTATGTGCTCTAGTTCTTTTCCTAACATTTTCATAGCAGTATTACTATCCAGATGAGTTCCCATTTTCTATCGGCTTTGATCACTGAGAAGTATTGGTTCTCCAGGAGAGTGGGCGAGCGGCTGTGACACTCGTTGCAGTGCGGCGGAGGTCGAACCTCACCCTCCAATTTCTTCGGCAGTCAACAACGAGCGAACGACCTATGGAACGCCCGTAGCCAAGCTATCTTTGAGACTGCAAGGAGACATGCTTAACCATTATTCTACGGCGTTTAAGAAAAAGACGAAAAAGGAATTAGGAGCTAGGAGTCCTGAGATCCGCACAGTGAAGGAAAGATCGTGAAGACAGATCAAGTTCTATAAAAATTGGTTGTCCAGGCGCGATGTGGCGCAGTGGTTATATAGGTGATCTGCAGTATACACATAGTCGAGTAATCATTGGTCAGTGGTTCGAGCCCGTGCTCAAAGCCAACGGAGCTTTCCATCCTTCCAGGGTCGACGAATTGGGGCAATACTTGTCTGGAAGGAAGCAGCACTGATCAGTACTCAATAGGCCATTGCGATGCGAGCTATGCATTCAGTCACCTCGAACGATGCTTGATCAAGTTTCACGTATTGTACAAATCTCAGAGATTGATCAGCGCCGAGGATTTTACATTTTTTAACTTTTGTTGGGCTCTCCACTCTCACCTTTTTCCTCGACGGCAGCTCCTCTCGACAATCATCTGCTTATCGTTCGTGCTCTCAAGATTGCTAAGAAGATTTTTTTCACTTCAAAATTCCATCGAAAATTCTCAGTGAAGAGAGTAGTGTTGAGATATTGTGAAAAGGAACGAAATTCATCTATTCTGATAACGTAACTCAGGCCTTTTCATAAGGTCTGTTATGAAGTTCAGATAGTGCTAGATGTATGTTGAGGCCTTTGAACCTCATCAGTAGCACGGTGTATTTCGAGTTCAGCCAGTCCCTTGTAAAAGGATACACTCTCTACAAATTGAGGAATCGGCACCGAATCATTTACATTGCCTGCAAGATGGAAAGACCACCTGACGTGCAGCGTATTTTACAGTCGATTGCTCGTTGCTAGTCGGTTAAATAGTTACCTTTATATTCCACTGCTTGCAGTCGAGTGTAAAAATCAGTGCACGTCAGGTGACTTTCCACTTGCGGGCAGTGTGAATAATTCGGGCAGTGTGATTCTTTATAAGTAGGTGTGTATACTCTTACGAGAAGCTGACTGAACCGAAAGGAAGCGTGCTACTGATGAGGTTGAAAGGCAAAAAGTACATTTAGCATTATATAAGTGTCATAACGGACCTCATGAAGGCTTTATATGATATATAGTAATATATATTACATATATATATATATAGTATATATATACATTACTTCATTCAAGGTCTCAAAAAGGAACAGTCGAATCTAAAGAGAATTTATTTAGTTCTATATTGGAATCTGGTGTTGCTGTTGCTGGTAAAAGCATTCTTGAACACAACGAAGTCATTGGTATGGACGCGGCCCTCCGGTACCTCAACCAGTCTCTACTACTGATGAATGAAATTACTGTAGATGTGAGCCTCAACATTTATGAACATCCGAAAACGTTGAGTGCTACGCAAAAGTCTGAACCTTGGGTGGGAGTTGGATCCGCGTCTCACCATTTCTAAGGGCGTGTGCTAGCCACTGCATTAGCGACTAATGTTCCGCTTTAACCCTTCATGCGATACAAGGTATCGGAACAGTGTTTTTCAATGGTGTTTGCGCTCAGAAATGAATTAAACCTAGTTTTTGAGGAGAAGAAATTGTAATCCCGTAGTTCTTTTTTTCTATTCTATCCTTCTGTAGCAAAGGGAAGTTAGTGGAGAATTCATGTAGTCAGAATTAATTGGCCACGCGGGCTTTTATCAGTTCACGTGAAAAGGTCCAATACCAAATGAGCTGGATTACGTGACTAATTTAAGCGTACAAAGAAAGGTCAATAACGTCACGGTAGTCAGAGAGTGATTGGGTAAACATGATCTAAAGTGCATCGAAAGTTCAGCGGTCTTTCTTTGCATATACATAGACTTGCGAAATTGGGATATACGGATTGAGTGTGACAATTTTTTAGTATAAATTAGATTCATAGATAGATTTATAAATCGATGATTTACACTTGAGAGAGGGTAGTGGAGGATTATGTCTACACCTTCTTGATTTTAGGATATCTTAGAGATGCACCGACGAGTGCTTGGAAATGCAAACCCAATCGACGCTGGACGAATTCGAACTACACAGGTAGTGTTCTTCTCATTCTCTTATCTTCATGAATATTTCTCTATTTAATAGGTATTTGTTGGACGCTTCACACCTATAGCCCCGGAGTACGTAAGGGAGCAGTTAGATGAGCTTGTCGATTGGCTAAATGATCCATCAACCATGGAAATGAGTCCGGTTGAGAGAGCAGCTATTGCGCATTATAAACTTGTAAGTCATTGGTTTTTCTGTATGGTACTTGTGTCTTGATCTCTACTATGTTTCACTCATCTATAACTAATTTGGAACGGTGTGTACATGCGCTTGCTCGTATATGACTGTTCAAAGGCTTTTTTTGCTGGGTAGAGCTTTTCATTCGAGTAGTTGGTTTTCAAAAAGACCTTCTAGTGTAGTGTCAAAAAATCAGTGTAACAGCAAAAGTTGAAGCATGTTTCATACTCGGTTTGCTTTGTTCGCTGAGCTAGTGTCTGTGGGTGAATTACTCGAATGATTACTGAAAGATGAGGGGAAAGCTTTGTTAGCAAAAGGACCTCTAGATATTCGTGTATCGCACGGGTGCACACTGTCCGGAACGGGGTATACAGTCAAAGAGCATTGTTTGTTCAGGTGTTGTGCATCCATTTGTTGACGGAAATGGCAGAACAGCTCGTCTTCTACTGAATTTGATTTGATGCGAGCAGGATTCCCGCCGGTGATCTTACCTGTGGAGTCACGAGCAGAGTACTATGCAACTCTCCACACTGCTAACCTCGGAGATTTACGTCCATTTGTGCGATACGTTGCTCGACATACTGAGAATACCCTCAAGGTCTGGGTTTTCTATACTATTTCTAAAAGTGATAGTTGATTAGTTTGTCGCTCCTCTGTCGTATCTGGGGCCCTGTTGATCTAGAAGTTTTCCCGTGTGATTGACGAGGAGGAAATGTTGCTATGCATATGGTTTGATAGCAGATGCATGTTGAAGAATTTTGATGGAATCTCTACAGGAACTTGCAATTTGAATGGCAAATGGATGTTGATCTTGCTCCTCTTTAAGTGCGAACTTATCCGAAGCTTATGCGCCCTGATAGACACTATGAAAAGTATCTTCTTAGCTCAGTGCCGTAGTCACAAGTCAATTTTTTCTAGTTCTACATCGGTTCATCAGAGACTTGTGTTGGTGGCAGTTGTGCTGATCATGAACTCGAAAGTGAGGATTCAGAACAAGTTCAACCATAGCACATCATTACGTAGCAGGTAAGAATGGAGATAAAGTATTGAATATAGATCATCCGTCCAAGGACTCACCATTCTTTGATGCCATTAATAATAGATCTGGCTGAATGCAGGCTCTACTCATATGAGGTACTATTCGGTACATTATCTTTTCAGATTAGCTTCCCCCGACTTCTCTGCCTCGCAGAGATGGTGTGAAAGGTTTGCTAGTGGTGCAGGATTGAACCAACGACTAGGTGTGTATTGTAACTTTCTCTAATCATCAAGTTAGGTACGCTCTTGCTAATAATAGAAACATTATGATAGAGAAGAAATGGGACACGTGGACTGTGTTTTCTGAGACGACTATCCCAGACTCACTTTTCATCACTTTTGGTAATGATCAAGTAATTCAGTATCTTGTTGATGAGCAGACCTGAGGTTCATTCATAGCAAAATCTTGAATACAGTAGCGAACTATGTATCGACGCTTTCGCTTTCTTCAGCACTTTTTCTTATCAAGCCTTCCAAGTTATTGGAGACCAGCCGCACGCAGTGTTGCATTGTTCTGAAATGTGCCTCGTTTATGTTAGAAAACATCTACCTAGATCGAAGCAAGGTCACGAATCATCACAACACACTTCGTGAGATTCTTTTTCAAATGTTCGGTGAGATAATCTGATAAGGATATAGCGTGTTTTGAGCTGATAGGTCTAGGGTATACAGGCGCATGTTTCGTCCTATTGAGACTCATCAGTACCACCCTTCCTCAGTTCAGCCGGTCCCCTGAGTTTAATCTTTTACAAAAAAAAATTCAAGGCCGAGTAATAAATCAGCCCAAGTCAGCTGGTGTACTTACCTGACATTCTGGTGAGCGGTTGTCAAGCACGTAGCTGTTATAATGATGTCAGGTAAGTACATGACCTGACTTGTGGTGATTTATTACTCGGCGTCGATTCCTTTATAGAGGATAATTTAACCTTAGGGGATCTACTGAACCGAGAGGAGGGTGGTACTGATGAGTACCAATAGGAACAAAACAGACGCATGTATATCACTAGACCTATCAGCTCAAAACATGTTATATCAGATCATTATACGTATATCATTTTGAGCGGGTTTATAAAAAAGCGGTCGATAGAAGAGGTATTCGGAGAGAGTGAACGAGGAATGACTCGTGATCACTGATAACTTCGCACCATATTTGGCAGATTTTTTATACCTGAGCTATGAACATTTCGACTCTTGTAGAGAGTTGCAGTCCCATCAAGTTTTATGATTTTCAAACTTGATTTCTTCAAGTGATTAGTAGGAATATTTTGAAAATTAATTGAGACCACAACTCTCCGTTAGTGTCAACATCTCTGACCTGTGCGAGCTTACGGTTGGTCCCTATTAATAAGTGTAAGCTTTGAAAGTCTAAACAACAAAAAATCGAGTAATTCATCGCTTCTTGATGAACAGGCGCCAGATTGTTGACATCAGACTCAAATACGGTGTTACGGTATAGTGCAGTGATAGTGGCTGGAGTCATAGCGCTTTCTTCAGAGCCTGCAAGGGTCTATTTGACTAGCAATCTGCTCAGTCAAACACATCCATAACCTCTGGAGAAAGACTGTGATGAAAAATTTAGCCTTCCACAATAAACAGCTCTTTTTTCGAAACACTCACCGTCTTGTTGTTTTCAAATCTTCCAAGTGTTCTTAACAGACAAACATTAAATGTTTAGATCCAACGTGGAGCACTCATCACCACTCGGGTAATCGAAGTAGGGTGGAGAGTTGGATTTAGCGTGATCTCGTCGATGCTCACTTTCTTAGATGAATTTCGCTATTGATTATAGAATAGTTTAAGATATCTCAAATAAGTGAATTGCGGTGTCTTTACTAGTTCAGTACTACTCGGGAAAGTAGTTGTCTAGTGTTTTTCAAGCTGTGCTTGCTTTATATGACATATCCTTCTATCCCGATGCTATTATTCGGGTATTTTTGGAAATGGGACGGGTGTATCTATTGTAAATCATTGCTCGTTTATAAATTTTCTCGTTGATTTTGTGATCAAAGGGATGTTATTGATAAAATATGCACTTCTGAATATTCACTTGAAAACTATGCAGATAGTTGGTATTAGAGTTTGGATCGCTCAGCAGTCAGCATTTGTTTCGTCGTTATAAATAACGATAAATTTTTTCGATATAATCAAAACTGTAGTAAGGTAATTAAATCAAATAATAAAGTAACTAATGAGCACATGTGGAGACCGACATGACTTTTTCTTCTGGTCATTACGTCACCTGTTCGACTTTCTCTTAGTGGTATCAATACGATTTGCCCATTTCCCACACGAATCGAGTCAGTAATATGAAACGTAAAAACATAGATCTAAGAATGTTAAGTGACATGTAAGATATTCTGGCGTCAGGCTTAGGTTGAACCGGCGTTTCATCCGCGCGAAAGATACGTTATACCACTACACGAGCGAGGCCACTGCTTCGGTACGTTCTTTCTTCGATATAAATTGTCGTAGCTGTCAGCAACCGACCTTCAACGAGTTTTTTTCCGATATGCACATATCGACATTGAATCCAGTAAGCTGTCAGCTAATGGATATGATGGAGTCTAGAATGTTGTCAGTGCTCTATTAATTGTATGATACTTTAGCTTGTAAGCGGCCTTTCATCACCGTTCATCAACTATAAAAGAGGAAGAGATTGTCAGTGAAAAGAAGACTACAGGAACAGAAATTTTGTTAGATATGGCCGCTTCAAATAATTGCTATTCACTCGAATTAATGTATTTCCTTGTGGTGGCAATGCCATATGCTAACCCTTACTGGATGGCATGTGCTCCTCCAGACAGGCACAAATGGCTCTGCGAATTGATTTTGAAAAAAAAAACCATTGTTTAGAACTCTTTAAGCACTTCATAGGCATTTTTTTCATCGTTTGAACAGAAGAATAGAACGACGATCTCAAGAAACTAGTTCGACGCGCTACAACGATTGCTAATTATTACATCAGTAGCGCTTTCAATGCGATCCCAACAACACCCTGACTGGTTCATGTAGAAAGAGCTGACTACATTTTTTCTTCATATCCTGCTGAGATCTTACTGTATGTGAATCCATCTCATCTCATCTCAATGAATCTCATCGACTGTTTTCAAGCCTTGTTTTGAACATTCAAGTTGATCTATGAGAATGTTTAGAGCCTTCTCGAGATCGGTATGTTTGGAGCCTTTTCTATGCTGATACGTCAGAGCCATACGTATGTTTCGGCAGTGTCGCCTGCTTCGTCAGTGGCTCATGGTCTGCCATAAAGAGTAAGGGTCAATGTGGAGCACTGATGAAATTGGTGACACTGTCGAAACGTGCGGATAGTTCTAACGTACCGTACCAATCTCGAAAAGACTCTAAACATTCTTACCGGCTGTACTGTCTATGAATGTTCGCAGTCCATGTCGAGAGGACATTGCCTGTATAAAGAGCCATCGCCTCTCTTATCTGTTCGTGTGAGCAGTGCTTCTCAAAATGTTGTCTTGCGCAAAGCCTTCACTAATGCGATAACACGAATGCAAAAAAAATTGTTTGGAAGAGCGGTGTCACTCTATCTGATGTGTTCGCGTTCCATGAAAGAAGCGACTATTTTCGAGTGTAATGTGGGAAATTAAGAAGCCATGTTAAACTGTGCCTTTTCTCACAAAACGCGATTGAATAGCTTGTTGAGTAAACATCATACTCGCTTCGTTGGCATCCTAGTGATTTTCCCTTTCATCTCACGTTCTATTCCAAGGAGAATAACCAGTTGTCAACTCCACCCACTCGTTCTGTTCTCAATTGTGCGTTAAACTCATTGTACTGTCCTGCCCTTAAGCACATTAACTCATTCTATGGTCGTTTTACGTTGTTATATCAAGCTTGTATGTATTCGATTAACTCTTTGGGTAACCCGTTGATTTTTCGCCTGGCATGCGACGCAGTCGACCGTCTGGCAAGAAGCCCTGGAGTAACAGTGATCTATTTTTTTGATGAAATTCAGAGATCTGACGTCACTTGAAGAGATTATGTGATGAGTAAAAGACAAAATGACCAAAGAGACTTCAAGAAAACTATCGGTAGTAGGAAAAACGCCAATGCCTCCTGATGAACCAATGTGTATGAAAAAGTAGTACTGTAAGCTACCTAGAAATTCATAATCTACAATTCCTTTTGCGGAAGTGTTTGCAATATTGTTGTGAATTGTGGAGAATTGTATGTTGCTAATAAATCTATCTTTGTGAGGTATAGTAAAGCTGCTAATCTTAGACGCTTAAAGTCAATCGAACGAGTAAAATGAGAGTAAGAATAATCAAAGAGGTACATCAAAGAACCACCAGATCTGTGTCTGAGAGCGAACTCATTAGAATAGGGCTGATACGAGACGCGGCGCGGCAATTGATGCATAGAAAATCATGCTTTTAGTTCCGAACGGGTAAACACAACTCTCTTGTGCGAACACTATGAGTTACTACTGCTACAACCTATTATGTATATTTTTAATGCATAAATTTTGTTGGGTCATTATTGATTATTGGATCTATCATAGACTCACATGTCTCTTCAACAACATTAACCTTTTGATAATGCTATCACAAACTTGCATGTACCCCTAATACGATAACCGCTTGCACTGCTACCATAAGTCAAGATTATTACAGCCCCACGTTTTTTGATCTGCTCTCCTCTTGCAGCATTTCCACTGTACTCTATGTCTAGAGGTCCAACCTAATGTACTGTTACAGCTCTATTTTACTTTACCCATGTCCATCACGATGCTTACTGAATGGACCTACTATTGCTTTTAATCATCTTCTTATATACTATTTTACTCTCACTTTGAAACATCTTACGTCATCTCTAATCCTCACTCAGCTTGCTAGAGCAGATCCCATGATAAGTCCAGCTTACACTGTTTATCTGTTGCTGTATGTTCTGGAGGCATATTATAGATCAGCTCGACCCCGTCACTATTAGGCCTCTCGTGTTGTTTCGGTTTTTGTGCTAATCAACAACTCGACAAATCGCTTTCGTTCTATGCAGTCAGCGACTCTTTAAGACGATGTCGTGCAAAGCTCCTTAGTACGATTATTTGGGGTTCTATGAAAATGAAGAACAATGAACTACCAAATTGTTGGTTCTTTTCGGTCATGCGGCGACAAATGAATATCAGACCTCATTCGCTGGACAAGAACTTTTCATAGGAGTGTTAGTGGTAATGATCCGGAAGCTTGAATCTCTGACTAGAGCTATGCGTGCCTGGTTTTCGAAAAAGGCTTTATCACGCTGTAGCATTCTAAGTAAAATTATGTTTCACGCCCTCAGCCGCTTTCATTTTTTTATGCGTATAATTCGCGTGAAGCACGAAAGCATATGAACGTGTAGAGTAAGTCTCAAAGTACCTGAATCCTTCGTTTTAAGTGGAGTATATTCCAAAGCGGAGAAGAAATTCCTAATTGAAAGCAAGTTGCACCTCACATGTCTAACCCGTCAGAGCATCGATCAATCGCCTCGCCCTCTATCCCGTAGGTGGGCCGGTAAACAAGCTAGCCAAGTATGTGAAACTTGATCTTATTTTCCCCGCTATACTGCGATGAAAACGGTCTTTTCGGAAATAAGCGGAGTATTGGAATCATTGAAACCTCCGCTATCGAATGATTATATAATAATCTAGACAAAGACCTACGGCGCTGTCAATGAAGCTTTTCCAAAAAGCAAACACACTTTGGGGTCCTTCGATACTTGTGCTAGCGAACGAGCACTACTAGTAGTTAAGGAATGAGTTTGTCCAGCGAAATATAAGCGAGATAAAAAACGTGTTTCGTGTTGAACATAATTTTATTTATTAACGTTACATCATTATCAAAGGGTCTTTTTGAAAACTAGCCATGTACGGCTCTAGCCACAGATTTGAGCTTTCGAATGTTCACTAACACTCTTATGAAACATTCTACTCCAGTCAATGAGGTCGAACATTCATTTGTCCCCGATGAACGAAATGAACTAATTACTCATTGAATGAAAATTATGCCAGATTTTTTATGTTTCGTGAAGACGGGCTACAGCAGTAACACATGGGCATATCACTATTCTTTGGTGTAAGTTGGTATTAAAACTTAGCTGCTTCATTCTTAGATTTAGAAAAAATACAGACATACGATGTTAGAAGAAAATCGAACTATGTAGCCAAAGTATTCGTTTATTCATATATGAAGACTGCGTGTAATAATTTAATTTGTCTCTGGTGAAATTGGATACATAAATGAACACAACGGAAACTTTCTACTTAGAGAAAAGTTGTAATTCAATACTATGCACACACTCTATGGTTATTGATTACAGCCTAAAACAAAAAAAATGAAAAGACCACACTAAAAAATTGACAGTTGTTCATGATCCAAGCAGTTGAGCTCATTCGTGTTGACACAGGAAAAAGTTTCCTGCTAGCGGATCACCTGGAAATAGCTTGCTTTTGAGATCAAAGCATGATAGATTACGGTAGAAGTCATGGATGACATTTTGCAGATTTGTTTAGCTCGCCGGGTTTTCATACAGTGTATAAAATGGGTTGAACTTATGGCTTTTGCAATCCTAGCATAAGAGTTTAGATCGATCACATTCTTGTATCAGGGGATGATTTGAGAAAGAATAGAATGATTGGGAGATACCGTCGGCTTGGCCATAAAAGTTGGTGCGATTATAGAACATTCATATTTTGAGTATTTCTATTTTGCTCGACAGCTTCACAGCCTACTTCAAAACTGTTCTTCGAGTTTTTGTCGAACTTTCTTAAATGACGGAGTCCTAACTACGCTGCACAAGTGACGGAATGGATCTCGGATGTGGCTTTGTTCATCGCGACTCATGCTTGAATAGTTATGTTTAAAAGAAAAGGATTATTTGTAGGGCTCTCAACATAAAGATCAAGTTGAGGATTCCATTGTTAAATTTTTTTCGTTTTTCGCCTCTTGTTTCTTAGAAAAAGATGGCTCAAAGAGCTCACCTAGTTTGTTTTTTTCAATGAACTGCTTCACATTGAATTTGGCTCTAGCTGATGGTTTTGGAACGTTAATACGTCTGCAAGTAGTAATAAATTTTTATTAAAATTTTATAGTTGGGAGTGAATAATCTGATGAACTACTAATGGTGAATAGTTTCTTCATGGCCTTTAATCAACATAAGTATTTGTGCTATTACTGCTGATTTTGTTTAAGTTTTCTCAATAGTATTCGGCTCTTGGAAAAAAGAATGCGTTATGAATTCTGATAATGATTAGAAAGAACAAGGCAGCTATCATCGCACAATTATTCGCGGGAGTATCACATAATTATGGATCCGTTAAGTTTTATTTGTAACCATCACCTTCCTTGATGTTCCCACATAAGGATGACATATCTATGGACGTCCGTTCTCGGTTGTGGAGCTGGTGATCCGTAGGGCATCTGATGTTGACCTGAAATATGAAGCACTGGATGACAGAAATACTTAAGTCAGGATGAATTTGACTATTACTATCAATTCACCATGAGAAAATAGTAGCCAAAAATATATGCAATCGAATGGAAAGAATACCTTTCACCTTCTGTTTTAAGTATTTCTATTGGTCACACTCAGAAAAATTCACTTCAACGAACCAGCTGAACAACGTTTTGATTCACATTCTTGGAAAAATTCGTTGCTGACCAGTTTTGCATAGCAATTGATAATTAAACTTGTGAAGTTGCGAAAAGCTTGTAGACGAGGACAGAGGCATGTGATCTTGTTGTAGTTTGAACCGTAATAGAAAACTATACGATTGAAGTCTGAGGTCGAAATTTTGCCTACTACTCAACTGTTTCAGGAATACTTGAAACATCACTACACTGTGTAAAAGTAGTAAAAACAAAAGAATTCTTGGATTTATATAAGTACAATGGCTGTCAGCTCAACTGTCTTTATAGAGCGATATTGATTGCCATACTAACCCTGTTAAAGGTTGATAGCTGATCGCTAGGATGGAGAGATCTCAAAAAATGAGTAATGAGTAAGCGGTGGCCTCGGCGGTGTAATGGTAGCATGCGACCCGGCATGGTGGAATAGTGATTAAACTCCAGCCTGTGGTCGAATTTTTGCCTACCATTCAATTCTCTTAACTAAACGACTGCTTCGTTACTTAGACAACTGAGTATTTTTGTTGTCGGTAATGTATATTTTGTTCACCATATCATTCTCAGCAATGTTTATACTGAATATGAAGGACAAATACATGTGTCAATGCTACTTGGAGATGAGCTAACACTCGTATGCCATTATTTCGAAGTTATTGAAGAAAGCAGAGGTGAGATGGGTGTGGATAAAGATAACTTCAACAATACAAAAATCTTTTGTTCGAGAATAAATGATTTTCGCAGAGGTTTTACAACCGCTTTGAGAGAGAAATGGCAGCAAAATATTCGATTATATCAGGGACAATCGTTCTGATCAAACTCTTCATTTCTTCACTTGACAAATGGCTAAAACTACAGTTTTGACCTCAATTAAGTTGGCTCTAGAGGCCGGTGTTACATTGCTATCCTGATGAAGTGAAATGGCAGGTGATTCTCAAAAGCATCAGGACAATAGAGATGAATAATGTAACTATCTCCTTTGGGTTTCCCCATTTCAATACACCCTTTTTCCTTACTTTATCTGATGGACTGAGAAATGTGCGACGAGAAAGCGTATGTAAAAACATTGTTCCAAGATTCCTCGAAGGGCATTGTCTGATTGAAAAGACGTCGGCATTCTACAGTGTAAGAAAATTAGATTATTTTCTCCGTCCACTGACAGTTTAATGTAATGCATGTCTGCCCACTGTGCAAGAATTTCATAACATGAGAGGGGAATCGGAGGACATGTTTTTTACGAAACTTCCAAACATTGCTCGTTAGAACATGGAATGGATTTCGGATTGATAATTTGAAGTGAATCAAGCGAATAATAATCTAGACATTTCTCCTGCATTACTATTACTGCAATGGCGGCATTCTCGGCAAACAAAGTGGTTATTTTCCAAACCACTCTGTATCGCGAATGTGGTACTAATCTGGTTAGTGTTAGAATCAGTGCCAAGTAAGGACGAAAACTGCATGATAAAACCGACTAATTTGCAATAGTTCTTGAATTTCATTGTCAATTTTGTCCTTCTATGACCTTGATGCATCAGATTTCGTGTGCCATTAATGACAATGAAAGTGCAGTCGAAATCTGAGTGCGTGTCAATAAAGAAGCGATCGTCAGAGTTCGTTCGGGAGGGCAACGAAAGAAATGAAATGGGCAGCGTACAAAGCACGGGATCATTTATTTGGATTTTGAGATATCCAAATGAACATGTGAAATCATTGTAGTCAAAATGCCTTTTTAGATGTATTTCGAACAACTTCCATCTACACATAAATTTTAGGACTTAGAGTGCCATCTAGCATGGTTATGACAGGAAACATAAGGAAACATTTGTATCCTGGAAGCATAATTTGAGCCTTTCATGAGGTCTATTATGGCTTATATAATGCAAGTTACGTGTTTCGTCCTTTCAGCTTCATTACTTGCACAGTGCCTTTCGGTTCACTCAGTTGCTTGCAGCGAGATATATCTCTATATATACAGGAATAAAACTATTTAAACTATCTATTAAAAATTTATTATTATGAGTGGTTACTATTATATTATTATTATTATTATGACCAAATAATTATTATATTATGTCAAACTATTTAAACGTGCCGTAAAGTGATAAAATCACTGAGCGTGCAGTGTTCAATAGTCGGCTGCTCGTGGATTAAATTTCGACTGTTTCTTTGAGACATTGCTCAAAACAATATAACCTGATAACATATTTTAAGCCTTTCGTAAGGTCTCTTATTGCACTTATAAACTGCTAGACACGTGTTTCGGCCTTTCAGCTTCATCAGTTGCACGGTGCTTTTTGTTAGACCCAGTCCCTTGTAAGTGGATACAACCTCAAATATGAAGGACTCGACAATGTAGATGTTACACTGCACCCGACAATGATTAGCAGTCGATTGCTCACAGCTGGTAAATTTGATAATACCTTTATATGGGGCTATTTTTTAGTTTATGAAAAAATAAAATTAGAAAAGGGTGAATTTTCAACTGACACTCGTGCAATGCAATCGACTCCTCTATATGTAGCGTGTACATAGCCTTACAATGGATTTGCTCAAACGAAAGGCTCGTGCTACTGATGGAGCTGAAAGGTCTAAACACGCGTCTAGCACTTTATAAGTGCAATTACACCCTTCATGAAAAGCTTAAAATATTCAGCTATTCAATATTTACATCAGATTATAATCAAAACGGAACTTTATCCTTACAACGTATTTTCTTCACAATTCACCCTTTAATATTAAGTTTGATTACTTGTATTTTTGCACGCGACCGGACATCGTCTAATGTGATAATCCTAGCACATCCTGCGCTGTTTTCGTGTTCTCGTATCCCATATGCGAACGCCGTCAGATATTGCGGGCAGTCTCGATAGCTGACTGAGCATTTTTGTATTCTTTAACAGCCAATATACTTGTTAGGAAAGATGAATGTCTCGCCTAAGCCGGAGCGGTGTTAAGTGTGAGCTTTGTGGGTCTTAAAACGCATCGGTACCACTGCACCATCCGCGTTTCTGTCTTCCAACGTTCAATGAATTTGGGGACATTGATAAGCAACGCCGGCGCCTTCCCACCATTTGGTAACTTTCTGTTGATTAGTTAATGATAATATGTTTTCCACTTTATTACTAGCTACATGTAAGCCACCAGTGAGGGCGTAAATCGATTAAGACGTAAGCTTTGAGTGGCCAAGTTGACCGAGATCAATCACACTTCTTCCACCCGTCTTCTTTGCCCCGTAACGGTTTTTGTTGCTCTTTTTGTGGTCATACGAAAGCTTATCCAACACATCTGTGGTGGTCGGGAAGGGCTCAATTATGCACTTTGAAATAAGCAAGAAACCTTTTTTCGAGCATTTTTATTGACTAGTATTTTGTAAGACCATTAACGTAAGCTTATGTAGTACAGTGCTCTTGCCATAAATCTAAACTCTAAAAACTGAAAAAAAAATCTGGAATTAATGAAGAACTGAGGAAGGTTGACGTGCTAAGGAAAGTTCCATTGATCGAACAGAGTTGTTAGTAGTGGGTAATATAAGAAAAATGTGATACTATTGATCACCAACTCGTACTCTTTGAATGGAACTGTGAGCAGTGACCCTCATTGTTAGCGGAAAGATCGACTTTTTGGTGAACACTCAAAAAGAAGTAACTGCTCACCGCCATTAATCCCTTCGATGACGTTACTGGCTGGTATGTTGACCACAAGCCAATGAAGCCATTCGGCAACCGATGGATTTTTTCTTGAAAGATTGTCTGGATCTGAAAATGCTCTGTAGCATGAACATGAATTGTATAAAAGTATAAAGGGATAAGGGATAAAGCTCTCGGCGTTGATCAATCCCTGAGGGATGCGCCATGCATTCGTCTTCAATTCTAACTTTGTTTGAGGTGAGTGAATGCATATATGGCCATAACAATGACTCGCGGTGGCCTCCCGCTGCATCGAGTCAGTGCTGCCTATCTTCCCAAACAAGTCTGCGATTAGTCTGATATAAATTTACCGACTCCGGAGGGATGGATGGTTTGGTGAGCCATGAGCGCGAGACCGAACCACTGATCTCGTGTGCGACGCAGAGTACCTCTAACCACTGCGTCACTGCGCCGCCTTACTATCAACTTTAATGTTACCTTCAGTTTTGACTGTTTATAAAGCCCTAGCTCAAAAATCATGATAAGCTTATAGCATGGTAGCATGTTCTGGTTTTACATGAGGTCTTATGGCACTCATACAGCACTGGACAAGCCTGTTTCGCCTTCCAGGCTCATCAGCAGTATGATGCCCTCCGTTCAGCCGATTTCTTGCGCCGGTATATAATCATATTTATAAAAAATCGGTGTCAAATTATGTGATCACGTCGATTCCTTTATAAGTAGAGGTATATACCACTGTAAGAGATCGGCTGAACCAAAAGGCACTGTATTACTAATGACGGAACAGGCCTATCTAGTACAGCAAAAGTGCCATACCAGACCTCATAAGGGCTCAAAGCATGTTATCGCAATATCAGTAGATGCTCTTATCCGTAGCATCGATTGTTTCTAATCTCGCAATAAACATTCAGTAGAATTCCTAGGAAGTTCAAAGCCTTAGCGAGCTGCTGCGCCAGAGCCATACACGTATTTCGGAGGTCTCGTCCTCTTCGTCAGTGGCCCACGCCCCACATTAGGCCCTGCATTGTAACTCTTAGCACCTACCTCGGAACTGTTCATTAGAAGAAAACTACCGGATTGATCATTCTCATCCGCCTCAGTCTTTGAAGAGAATTTACAAATTTGATGACGAAATTAACGCCTCCCCATTCCTGCCATAGAGTAGGGTTCGGAGTGCGGCGTGGGCCACTGATGAAGAGGGCGATACCTTCGAAACGTACGTACGGCCTTGGCGTGACAACCTCAGTAAGGCTTTAAATATCCCCAAAGGATATACTTAATATTTATAGCGAAGTTAAAAAAACAGTCGATGAGCGTTAGCTATTGAGCGTTAAATAAAAAAAAACAAGAACTGATCAATTCATAAATGGAAGTAGTTCTTAAAATTCTCGGCGCTAATCAATCCCTCAAGTACACATCTTCATCATACTTTTTTAAAGTTGATTGAATGCATATTTATTATTTGAGTCATTCGTGAGTTACTTTTTTTATTCAGTGACTCTTGGTGGCCTACTGAGATATTGGATTGATGCTACTATTCTCCCACACATATCTGGTATCACATTTGTTGATTCTGGAAGGGTGAACGTCTTGGTGAGACGTCGGAGCGAATCATTGAAACGATCCGGTTGAACTCGAGGTAATTACTGCGTTACGCGCGTTCTAGATACTTGTAATTGGAGAAATATATCAATTTCGAAATCAGAGCTATCTCCTGTTGTTGGCATCATGGCTTTTTTGTCTTGTTTCATCTACACTATAAAATGAAACTGATGCTTTACTCCCTATGTTGCTGTGCAAAACGAAGTTTTAATCGTTTCCTGCCATTGGTGCTCTTATCATGGGTCTTTTATAATTTAACATATATTGTTGCTATTATTAAGCATTATCACATGTTTGACCGGGGCATGATGGCACAGTGACTGATGATCAAGTGTATAAGAAAAAGAGGTAGGTGACAACCGATGAATTCCCTCTCCAGTACTATCTTGCAATCAGTCGACTACATTAGAGAACGCCTTAGCTCGTCTACTTTCAAGATTGCAATGAGAATCGTATCGAGCAGTATTCTACGACATTAATAGGGAGGACGAAGTCTTACACCCGAGGCAACACGTGAAATTCTTAGCGGCCTTTGTGAAGGATGAATTCGAGGAAACGAATTCAATGTAAGAATTGCTGGGATCCGTGAATGATTTGTGATGACGGGTCATGTAAAACAAAACGAAATAAACGAGAAAGAAATATTTGTTGGCCTTACTGCTATTATTGTTGCCGTTATCATCGTTGCTGAATTATTGTCAAAATTATCAATAATGAAGAGCGCATGCAGCGCAGTGGTTAGAGTTGCTATGCGTAGCACACGAGGTAAATGGTGCGATCTCGCGCTCATGGCTCACCAAGCCATCCATCCCTCCGCAGTCGGTAACTGGTACCACACTGGTCTCAGACTGGTCTGGGAGCATAAGCAGCACTGACTCTGTAGAGCGAGAGGTTACCGCGAGTCATTGTAAAGGCCAGATATGCATTCAATCACCTCAAACGAAGTCAAAAATTGAAGGCAAATGCACGGTGCATCCCTCAGAGATTGATCAACGCCGAGAGCTTTATCTTTTATTATCAATAATACTACAACTGTCGATGCTACTACTGGTATTTTTGTCATTGCTGCTCTAATTGTTGTTGCTGTTGTTTCTACAGTTGTTGTTATTGTTTTGCTGCTTTTTATTGCACTTGTTGTTGTCGCTTTCCGTGAATCCGATCACCCCTTTGTTACACTAACCCGTTCCTAATAACAACTGAAACAAAAAGAAATGGCAGGAATAAAATGAAATCACTGGGTATTATCTTAGCGAAGTTTTGAGATTTTATTGTTTTATGGTTGCTAGTTGATTACAATGAACGCAGTAGTTAGAAGTTTCATGCAACATTACACGCAAAATCGCTTTAATGATCGCATCACTGTTCGACCAGTTCTCTGATCCCTCCAGGGTCTTCTTGTTGTGGAAGCTTAAGAACGTTATAGTTGAGTTGTCGTAGAATGCTGATGAAAATGAACTTGACTACAATTTAACGAGATTTGTGAGAAAGTAGAAAGTTCTGATATGCTAGCCAGCCCGTGCGCAAAAATCTGAGAACCTTCGTAATTGACGGATGCAAGACAATGAGCTTATTGAAAGATGTGCTGGTTTTGGCGCAACACGTGAAGAAATGAGTAAGTGCAAAAGTTACTATCAGCAATACCGGAGATAATTTTGTTTCAATGATAATGGTCCAAATGCTGTCGCTGTGTGAAGCATAATCATTTGTTTTAGTCGAGGGACAGTTGTAGTCGACCTTTACAATGCTTTTACAATATCTTCGCTCCAAGCGAAACTACGCAAGTAATAGGTTGACTGACCTATCATAACAAGTGAAAAAGTGCTTTCTGGATCAGCATCAGGAAGATGAAATCGGGGAGCATTCTTCAGATTTCTCGTCGACATCGTCATCCCTGGTTCTACTTGTATTCCATCCCAAGTTAGCTGGAAATAAACGATTCAAAGAGAAGAGCCGACTCTCAATAGATAATCACATATGAACTTGTGACATTAATTACTAAATCTGGTAATATTGGCGTACTTAATTATGATAAGTTGAGAACACTAATGTAGAAACAAAATAGAAATTATGTAGTATTTGATAATAATAATGATAGTACGGGAAGCTGGATGTGGCAATCAATAATCACATACGCACTTATAGTATAGTAATAAATATACTACAAAGTTCAGTACTATCGTGATAATCGTAATATTATAGTGGGATTAACAATATCATTATTAGGTTGTTCCATGACTTCTGGCAACAAAATAATAATACTTAATTTATTAACCGTTACTACTTAAAGTTGCATGATTTTGAAATCTTCCAGTTGCGCTTTTTTTGGTGAACATTTTGATATACAAATTGCATACACTTGCTTTGAGATAGAGCTGTCTCGGAAACAAATTCACTTGCTACTCGTGCACGAATGGCGAGTGGGAAAAAGTGGTAGTGAAGCGGCGCGCATGATTAATGGAGCTTCCTGTGGACGGCTTGAGCGCAATTGATCTTCCAGACTGTTATCTCCACTTTTGAACTTCGCGAACCACTTCCTAGCCGTCCTTTCTACAATTGTATCGTCGCCTCAACTCCCTTAATCTTGCGCGCCACTTCCTTGCTATTCGTGCATGAGTAGCAATTAATTTGTTCCTAAGACAGCTCCATCTTAAAACAAATCAAGGCAAGTTGTACCCCAAAATGGTTTGCAGAAAATGCGCGATTGAACAATACCAGCACCACGAAATTTTAGTTACTTCTGGGTAATGAATTTAGTTTCTATTGCTTCAATGCCAAAACTTACGGAACGACCTAAAGTAGTCATATTTGATAATCATATGAGAAGCTTACAAAACGGTCATTTTTAACACTCAAGAGCATGTAAGATTCACAAATATGTAGTATGAATATTAAGGCTATTGTTTATTTCGTACCGTCGTACAGTCACTGTCGTTAGTATATGTAAATTGGACGTTTCTTCGCCTCAACTCCATTAATCTTGCGCGCCGCTTCAATAGCATTTTTCCCTACTTGCTATTCGTGCATGAGTAGCAATGAATTTGTTCAAGACAGCTCCATCTTGAAACAAATTAAGGCAACTTGTACCCCCAAAATATTTGCATGAAAATGCGCAATTGAACAATGCCAGCGCCACAAAGTTTTAGTTACTTCTGATTAATGAATTTGGTTTTTATTGCTTTAATACCAAAACTTATGGAACGATCTAATGTAATGTCATATCTGATAATCATATGGGAAGCTTACAAAACGGTCACTTTTAACATTCAAGAGCATGTAAGATTCACAAATATGTAGTATGATATTAAGGCTATTGCTTGCCTCGTACCGTCGTAAAGTCATTGTCGTCAGTATACGTAAACTGGACGAAAAAAGCAAAAGAAAACTCACATGTAGCTTTTTCTGCGGAGCATTCTGTATCACGCTCGGGGTAAGTTCGGCATTAGCAAAAGCTGCTGCGAGATCTCCCATCTGTATGAGTGGCTAGTTGATTCTGCTTTTTTCCTGACGACGTATTATTGAGTTGTGGTGATTATGAAGAATTTTTCCATTGAAAATAGCTTCACTTTCTCGAAAAGAGCTCAAAATAAACGGAAACTCAGTAAGAAGACCGAAAAAACACGACAAAGTAGGACGAGAGAAACAATTTGTAATTGGACTGTCGTGAAAGAACAAGTGGAGTGGGGTTTAGTGAATGAGTTGGACT
The DNA here is from genome assembly GCA_019055375.1 of Parelaphostrongylus tenuis. Taxonomy (NCBI): domain Eukaryota; kingdom Metazoa; phylum Nematoda; class Chromadorea; order Rhabditida; family Metastrongylidae; genus Parelaphostrongylus; species Parelaphostrongylus tenuis. Next base: position 131,964 of record JAHQIW010000607.1, on the reverse strand, counting down.
GAGAGAAGCTCGAAGAACTCGCCCACGATAGAGGAGAGTAACAGAGAGAATCGGTATGATGGGATCGGCATATGCTCGCCAGGCTGGATGTCGCCGCGATCGACTCCATCAATATGAGAGAGGTCTCTCTCTCTGTTGAACTTCTTCGAAAGCTTTGTTGCTCTCTTCACTTCCTCATTTTTTCCTCATGTTACGCCGTTCTCATCGATAGTATCACTGTGAAGGCATCAACTTGAGATGGAAACATTGAAAGATGATTTCCAGAGTGCAGTGGAGAAAAACCAAGAAGTGCAAGAAGTGACAGCTGTCCCTGTGACTCGTAAAGAACAGCTGTAGTGATGAACGCACAGTTTTCTTCTATTTTTACAATTTATTGGTCAATACAATACATCTCATTGTATACTTTAAAAACCTTTTAGAGGCTTTGTCGAATAAGGAAACTATGGGAAGTGAGAAAAAAAGAAAATAACTGATAAATACATAATACACACAAAATATTTGAATAGTAGAATGAACAAAATAAAACATATGGCATGCTCTATCGATGTCAGTCGAGTTTCTACCGATTGTCAAATAACTTCATATTGAAACTCTCTTCTCTGCGTGTCAGAATTACAGCGCCACGTTGGAAGCATTTCTCCTTAGATTGCATAGGTTGAAATCCTGGGTTATTCATGGCTTTTTTTGTTTTGAATCTTACACATTGACATATTTATATCAAAGTATATATTGAATGGCATGTAGTGTTGCGTTTAGTGCAACTTAGGTGCAAAATGAAAGAACTAAAAGAACTTTTCTATAGATTAAGCCTGTTTCAAAGTGGCCGAGCATTCTTTCAATGAGATGTAATAATATCCCTCAAAATTGCATAGATAGGAGCAAATCACAGATAAGAGAGGTTTACGCTGAAAAGTAGCACTTATTAGCGATCCTAGTAATTTTTAGTAACTTTTGATCATTTTCGTTCTTCAAAAAAATTTTTGAAAAACGAATAAATATTTCATTTCCAAAAACGCGCGATTTTGTCCGCCTTTTTTTGCGAAAATCAAGTCGCTCTTATTTATGGAATTCTGGACTAGTTTGGCCATATTAGATCTCTTGAAAGACTTAAATTATTCATTAGACTGGATATTGGATTTTTACGCTAAGTCCCGATAAATTTGATTGAAGATATTGTGGCACACTGAACACTAGTTTCAGTTGTCTGTATGAATGTGCCCATTTTTGTTTCCATCTCGTAAAGGAGACAAAATAAATGGTGTACATTTAGATAATTTTTTTTAAAGTACGATCCGTCTCCGAGAACTCTCATTAAAGACAAACTGGTATTGTAGGTATTGATATGCTAGCGACCAGCTTGATTCTCTTTCATTCTTCGAATAAAAACCTTTTGCGAAACAATAAAACTGAAATTTTTTGAAATGGAAACTGGAAAGTCTTGAAAAAGCCGAAAAAAAAAACCTGGAATTCTGTCGATGATGATGAAGTTAAGGTCAAGATAAAATGCAACATGGACGGGCAGCATTGGACAACAGAATGCTGCTGAAAAGTTGTTTTCTAAGCGAGCAAAACTTTCGCTTGTTATCTATTTGAAGACAATGATCAGAGTCACCTCGATAGTCGGATTTTGATGTAAATGAATAGAGTGCAAAAACAAAATCACTGTCAGTTGCAGTCAAGTAGGTAATGATTATTTTTTCAATATAAAGACAGAATCAAAAAAGGATTCATTTTGTCGGTGTGAAGAGACAGAACGATGAAACGTTGTCATCCCATTAATCACATCATTTCTATTAGTTTGTCGCAGAACTAGAATCAGGATATTCCACGATGTGGAGCCGGATTTTCATTTATGATCCAGTGACATCGGTTAAGCTGTGCCATAAAAACTACTTCAAATGTGTTCCAGCTGTCACTTTTCTCAGCTTTTCTTCTCAAGGTCAAATCAAGGTGAAAATCTGCAGTAATCTAACGTATATATAGATTTCTTCTCCTTCTACCTTCAACGCTTACTATATTTTCGCACTATTCTTCCGTACTAAATGGTCTTCAACAGATTACCCGTGAGGTTACGTAGAACATCCCAGTGACAGATAGCGGATTAAAGTGGAAGGAAAGTAAACTTGTGTATATTCGTTAGCGAACTCAAATGTAAATCCTTTTTTAGATACGAAGATTTACTTCATATGTAGGGACACTGGAGCGCTCTGTGTTTTGGATTAGTCCTAAATTTGCGACTACTTAGAAGATGTTAGAGCGTTCACTGGATGCATTCCATTGCACTCGGTAACATCCTTGCGTTTATTCGTTTCAATTCGATGACGGCCATCAAATCAATAAAAAGGAGACGAACAACTTAAACAGAGAGCTTGTAGACTATTAAGCTCCTAAGGAGTGACCATTATGTTGCGAAATTCTCGGAGCAGATATTTGCTGTTGTTGCTGAATGTTCTCAAAAAAATAACGCTTTCCAAAGAACAATAAGTAGTGCGGAACTCTTTGAAAAATTTCGGAGGTTTCACATGAATTATCTAAACTGTAGAGGAAGCTCACCTTATGAGGTTCTATCATAAGCTTCACACTGTAGTCAAACTTCAAACACTTTAAGATAGGTTACTCACGTGACTGGGCTAATAGCACGAGACTGATAGCATACTTAATCGGCTAAAGTTTCAACGTCTTCGTTTTCTTTAAAGTCGATGTCCTCATTCTCTCGTCCTCGTAATCTTAGTCCTCGTAGTAGCCCGAAACGTATCTTCATCTGTGGAGCCGTTCAAATGAAGAACGTCACTCGGTGATATCTCTATACACAGAATGGTTGTTACGCTTGTTCAAATTTGCCGTCGATATTGTAATGAATTCTTGAATAAATGTGATAATTATAAAATTAATCTAATGCGCATTTTTAGCTTTGAAGATTTTATGGTAACGAAGTTTCACTTGCCATTTGTTTTGTATCATTTTCATGTTGTGGAAAGGATATTGGTGGTGCAAATATCATGGCGGCTTCACGCCGTGGAAATAAAGGGTCGTAAAGCAGGAACAACTCGCACCGTCAACAGCGCAGTTGGCCCAGGATCTGCTAAGGAACGTACAGTACAGCGGCAGATCAAAAAATCTAGTTGAGGAGACAACTTCGATTAATCAAGTGTCGTTCACCATTTAAAATGATTTGAGAAGGCGGAAAGGCTTTGAGCATAAGTAATGGAGGTTCGATAGCAGCCAGCCAACAGCTACACATCGCTCAAAAAACTCTTCACAAGTTAAACGAACTGAGCTACAAAGTTTTGTCTTATCCTCCGTATTCGCCCGGCCTCGCGCCCACGACTACCATTTCCTTAAGCACTTCGATGAGTTTTTGCAGCGGCAAAACGCGTCTTCAACCAACAGGATTGCAGAAAAAGCTTTCCAGGAGGTCGTCAAAAGCGGATAACCGTTTTTCTATGCCACATATATGAAGAAACCCATCTTTTTCAAACTGTGTCACACATGACTGGTGACCACTCTCATATAACTCTAAATAAGGCTCTGACGAAGGCGTTGCCGCCGAAACGTTAGTCATCAAATCATTAAAGAAGTACGAACTTTGTTCAAGTTCTAAATAAAGAAAAGGACACAGTCATTTTCGGTTGGTAAGAATGTGTTGATTGTAATGGTTCTTTTTTCGATCAATAAGATGTTTTTCGACCTAGTCATCATGACCAAAAATCTATGAAGCCAAAACAGCCATACTTTTGCACCAAACTAATGTGTCTGCGGGTAATCTGTGCAGTAGTCAGTTTAATTATCAACTAATAAAAATCGCAGTAATTCCATATGCGATGCTCCATCGAAGATGATTCGACTCAAGTGATAACGGAGAAGGACCCACAGGCGAGGTTGACTAACTGTGGGACGACCGATCCGATTCATCGGCTCTGAGGAAGACGAAGACGTCGAAACGGTTACCCGAGTATTCCACGATCACCCTTGAGATTAGCTCAGTCATAAAAGAAATAATCTTCATTGGTTTTGCCTCGAAGGTGAAAAAAAGACGCAGTTTTTTGATATTTCAATCAAGGCATACGATCGATTACATTTTGGTTTGAGTGCTACCCAATAACGAAAGCATCAAATCTGACTGGACCAAAAAAAGGTTACTCGAGCAAAGATTAGAATCTGTTTGAAGATCTGAATTAGTGTTAGAGTTTACTTGCATATTTCGACACTTTATTGTTAGCACATCTAGTGCCTGTGTACCTGTACAAATGTCTCGTTCTTTATAGTCAGCGACAATGTCTTAATCCCTTTTGAAGTCTATACCTCACTGAGCTTACGTATGTTTCGGCACTATGGTCAGCGTCATCAAAGCCATGCGCTTCATTAGCCACCCCTACTGGTATTGTGAACGGGGAACGTGTCTCGGTGAAACACAAGTGAAACTGCGGTTTTCAGAAGCAAGCGATTGAAGGGTAATTTCTATGTGCTCAACATGATAGTAGCCGTAAGCCAACAAATAAGAAGAAATGCTGAAAATTTCGATTCACATCGATTTCACTGAGACACTGAGTTCTTATCATCAGTAGGAGAGACTAGTGGAGTATTGGCTCTGATGAGGTGGGCGATACTGCCGGAACGTACGGTATGCCACTGACGTATCAACCTCAAAAAAGCTCAAAGCATTCTCGCAGCCTATTACTGAAATTTCATAGCGATATCTTAAAAACAGTCGACTAGAAGGCATGTTTCACTGCTTTTTGGTCCAGCATCTGACTACCTTTATAAGTGAAAACTTACATACTTATTTTTGAGCATCAAAGGCCTCAATGGTGGTATGAAAACTTTATCAAAACAATAAACAGAATAGACGTCAAAATACGGCACACCGTGGACCCAGACATATCACATTGAACATATACTGATTTGTATTCAACTCTACATCTATACAAATTGATGAGAGAAAAACAAATCTTTGAAAGAACAAGGAGAACTGTAAAAGCGGAATGTAACAGGTAGATTCAGTGGCGATTTACTTGATAGTAAAATCAAACAAAATACAGGATGCCGAGCAAATACGGTACAGGATTGAGCACGTTGTAATATTGGCAAAAACGAGGCATCTCGATTACATACACTTACAAGTGAAAATCACTTTCCGTTTAAAAAAAGAAAAACGTAAAAACAAGAGAAAAGTACTTTCACAGCACTTCAACAAAGAAAAAAAAAGTAAAGGTTGCGCGTCTCTTTGGCAGATTCATCATTCCTAACAGATTTCGTGGGATTGTAGTAGTCGTGTTTCAAAGTTGTAAAATGCTATTCAATAAGCTTTCTAAATGAAAGGAAGACCTTCAAATATAAGGACCGCGACTTGTGAAAACACCTAAGCACACCGGTTAAAAATGTTTTGATGTGAGACACTACTACTTAAGGACTAAGCCAAGCTAAGCCCTATCACTTTGCGCTTTGCATTGAAATTCAAAGCCTTCGCTAGCTTCTCTATTTTGGATTAAAAAACATCATTCTTGGTTAAAAGTAAGAGAAGGAAAACGGGAATAAGACGTGAAAAAAGCAAGAACAATTGAAAATGCATGAAATCAAGACGGTGATGTCAATGGTATCAATCGAGGAATGTGATGATTAGTTCGGAAACACAGTCCTTTCACTGAGATTCAGAAACGTTCAACAATTATATCCGGTTCATCTTCTTCGACCTGCGCGAACAATTTGTTTAATGAGAAAATCACCTATATCTCCATAGGATAAACGAACGGGATTTCTCGAAAACTTGAGCGAGATGGGTTTATATTCTCTAAAAATTAATGGCTAACGTTTTAGCGGTTTCGCTTTCATCAGAGCCTAGACATGCTTCTAGCTGTTTACATTGAAAGTCACAGGTATATTAGATATATTATTTAATATATTAACATACATAACGAACATAAGTATTGTTTAGTTACTAGTTAATGCCGGATTATTAACATAATGATTTTGTGACAACATACCCGTAACCTTTCCTACATAAGTTATTACAAGTACGTCTAGGTTCTGAGAAAGACGAAGTCCTCAAACATCAGCCATCAATTTCGAAGAAACTCGCACGAGTTTTTCAAAAAAGGAGAGTTCGTAAAATAATTTCTGTTACTGATATCGAGATTTAGCGAAAATTCATTACGAGTGGGATTTGTTTTCAAAACAAGGACAACTGAGGAAAACCAAAAGGACAGGAAAGACAAGCGGAGTGTACTACTTTACAGCTACCGGTCAGAAGCGAATTCTGGTGTCAAACTTCAAAATCCAAAGTGAGAACTTTATTGGTTTGAGAAGGAGCGATAAGCGTACAGGTGTTGCCCAACTTCTCAGCAATGGATTCTCATACACTCGGCGACCAATGCCAGATGCTCAACATCAGCAAGTGACTTTGGTTTCCTCAATTGTACTAAACTTGTCACAAAATCACTAGTGTAGGTTACCAATGCAACAGAGCGCCTTAGAGGAACTTTATAACTACGATTTACGCAGAAGACATCTTCTATAGTGAAATGTTGAAGCAATGATTTCCGGCAGGCCTGGAATGTGCGCTTTTGTTTAGTTAGGACCGCAAGACCATATGATTTAATTGGTTCGATGAAAATTTCAAAAATACAGAGAAAGATGAATGCACGAAGAGATGCCACGTGCACCGACAGTGATGACTCATCTTAGTCAACACTTCTCAGGAAATTCATTTCCATGTCTTAGTTAACAGCTTGAAAAATTGAACATTAGAAACTATTTTACACCTAGATGGGTTCAAACCTTCCAATACCATGATATGATAAAGCGTCATTAAGGCTTTCTGATATCTCAGCGACACCTATTTGCTCCATACCATAGTCTAATTTCGCTATACTGTTTGAACGATATGTATTAATCAAAACACAGTCAAACTGTACAAAGATCTAGTGTGTGGCGAGTATCATTGAATGGATGAACACATGACAAGCAAAACAAGGAACAGAACAGCATAGCAAAGCGAAGCACACCCGACCCGACCAGCACTGCTATACCTTTGTCTCCACCCCGAATGTAGTGTGTCGAGCTCTTCCGTGGGCATGGGAGTTGTTCACCGCTGTCGAAGAAGCTCCATTTGTTGATGGATAACTAACCACAGGACGACCGTCACCATGGATAGCTGTTCCACGAGCGATGATCGGGTCGCTTGGCACTGCCCTGCACAAACACAGTATAACTGCTTCTACATGAGACAATCACTAGACCTTGACAGTGTAGCAAAGCATAACGGCCTCACTAATGCTAGCCTCGCGAAGTGATTAACTTGAAGTTATTTGCGTAAGAATGTCACCAATGATTTCAGCGAAACTGCGCTTAGATGAATCACGAAAGTGAAAAAGGTATAAAAAGGAAGGGCATTTCAAAACATAATATCATTTCTTTGCAAGTATCGATCAACCTATTCATAAAAAAATTTTCTTCTTATAGATTGCGCTGTGAAAACTAAAAAAAGATTGAAGGATTTGCTGTTCGTTTTTGTTAGACGGAAACAATTTAAGAAACCACCCTTTTCGCGAACGAAAACTTCTTATAAGAGTGTTATCGATCATTCCAAAGCACAAAACTCGGGCTACTGCGCTACGTGCTCGTTCCTTGAAGAGAGTTTTTGTAGCGCCGCAGCATTTGAAATGTTAAAAATTATGTTTCATATCTGTCGTGCGCCATTACTGCTACTTTGCTGAAAGCACGAATAGCATATTAACGTGTAGAGGGAATCTTGTACCATCACATTCACACGTTTAATCTGGATTTTCCTTCAAAGCGGAGAAAAATCTTGAATTCATTATCAAAAATCTCACTACACATGTGAGTCGACCAGCACGACTGATTGGTCGAAAATCGATTTACGACCGACACCCTACACCATAGTTAAAAAGCGATTTACCGCGTATGCGAAACTCAATTTTTTTCTGCTACTCTGTAGTTAAAAAAATTTCTCCAGGACATAAGCACAACATTCGAATCGCCGAAACTTACGCTTGCGAATGGTTACCTGTAATTTTAGGAAAGAGCTCTGTCCTAAGAGAAATATATATGTGTGAGTGAAACACAAATGCACTCCTTTTGCTACAATGCTGCAAAAAGGCTTGCTCAAAAATGAGCATGTACCGCAGTAGCACGAGATTTGAGCTTTCGAATGATTACTAGCGCTTTTATGAAAAGTTCTTGTCCAGCAAAAGCGGTCGTTTTTTTATCTGCTTCCATCTATCAGAAAAGACAATCTGACAACATGATAACATGGTCTGAGCTTTTTATGAGGTCAGGTACGGCACTTATACTTCACTTGACAACTGCTGTATCGCCCATGCAGGCACAGAATCGGTGCCGAATTATTGAATCGCCGCATGGCGAGTGACAAAATCCCCCGACATAAACAGCCAAGAATTAAGCCATAAGTGTGGTCACTGCACTGTCGAGGGATTTTGTCACACAACATGCGGTAATTTGATAATTCTGTATCGATTTCTCTAAATAGGGGTATGTCCCTCGCAAGAGGTCGGTTGAACCGAAAGGCATCGTACTACTGATGAGCCTGCAAGAGCGAAACATCAGCTGTCTAGTGCTTTATAGGTGTCGTACAATACCTCATAAAAGGCTCAGAACATGTCGTCATGTTATCAGACTACTAGATTGTTATTGTTTTTGAGCGAGGTCTATATAAACTAGGAAGAACCAAATTTGCTGCAAACAATAAAAAAATGTTAAGAAAACTAACCACTGGTCTTCGTCGTTCACAATGAATTGATGTGGTAGTCTGGAGTTGGGATCGAAAGGAAGAGTCATTATCGGCACGTTGGATGAATTCGGGCTTGACTAAAACATTATACAGTAAGAACTCCACTTTCAAGACAAAAAGTCCTCTCTGCCGCACAACAAGGTCAAAATCCTACAATGATTTTTAACGACCTTTTTAGGGACGCCGACTTCGTGTAAGAAGTTAAGAACTTTCCATGCCTTAAATAGTAAGCGGTTGTCACTAAAGTGTGCTAATTTGGCTAAATTTGGTGAGGAAAAATTCTTACCAGCTCTCTGACTTGGTCAGCATGTAACCAAAATCAAACCAACTGAAGCAAGAAGTTCAACGTAAATAAAACGAGGGCAAAAACAGTGAAATCTTGAATCAACGATTTTGGCACGATAGCTGAATAGCAGTCGCAGCTAAGTGTTGTTCAGCCTACATCCACAGAAGCGCAATGTAGCGCAGGACCACAAACCACCAAGAGAATAGAATCATGTGGACTTTGAAAGTCGATGGCATTAGAGCAACGTTAGAAAACACCTAGCTGTTGTGGATTGCTTAAAGAAGGGAATGGAAAGAAAAAGTGTTTGGAAAATGAGGACGAAATCTGGAACCACTGATGATCACGGCTGATAAGCTCACGCTGACTAAAAGCACTTAGTGTGAGATAGGAGATGTAAGAGGATGATGTTGAATACATTAGCAGAAAGAAAGTGGGTCAACAAACGGCGAAGAAAATATTGAGAGCATAAGATATGCCTAGTTCATGTGAGTAGCAACGAATATCGAAGAATCCGTAACCATTGAAAACTGATAGAAGAACACATAAGGAGTATGTCACAAGCAGAGTTACTTTTTAAGCTGTCTCACACATTACTGCATACCCCGAAAATGGAAAATTGCTAAGCTACGCGGTGCATTGGCGAATGATGTACAGCGAGTTGAACGAAAACAAAAATAAATCATGCATTTTTTGAGACGTAGTAAGGAATTTCATGTTGAAAGGAAAGTCTAGGATGAGAGGCTGTTTGCTTATAATTCGTCATAATGACAAAAATCTTGACTCACTGTTACAGTAACCACAGATATTTCATTTTTAGCCACATGAAGTTTTCACCACTGAACTTTTGGCTTAAGAAGCAGTCTTGTATTGAGTTACTATTGCTGAATTGCTTAGATTAAGCACGAATCACGTCACCACCTAATCCGCCAAGACTATCAAACTCGTGGAAAAAACCTCAAATAGTAAGTTCCCGCAATGAATAATTGTGATTTCAGTGTTTTAGTGAAAAAACTACTTTTCTGAATGCCGATGAAAAACACGGTGGTTCACGTAATATGTTCTATGAAGTGTCAAGCAAAGTGAGAGTTTCAAAATACTTCAACTTTTAATTTTCGCCTAGTTTTTTCATTCCAGGGTACAATGTGAAATGGAACATCAATCATGGTGAGATATGAGCAAAACACGGAATCACGTATGAGTTAAAGACTTCTGTTTAGCTTTTCCGGGACTCACCGGCTAGTTACTACATCAGCCGAGGCAGGCGTTTTGCCTCTCTTAGCCATGCTCTAACTTTCAATTGTGAAATAATGAAAAAACGTCTGTTCTCAGAAATTTTCCACTTATTTCTGTTTGAAGATACCAATTGCAGAAGAAGAGGCAACTACTCAATTCATCTACCAGATAAGACAGCTTGAAGGTGATGAGAAGGACTCTAACGAGTGAGCAGAAGCATCTTATTAATCTCTCCGACTGGCCGAATCTAGGCCTTTTCAAATCTCATTGGGTAGAGGTGCGTCGACACAACGGTTGTTCTTCAGATGTCCGACACCTTATCGCAAAAAATTACACGCCCCACGATAGCAGTGGATCGGAGTTAACTATGAATCAGGATATATTTTTCAATACGAGGCAATTAGTGAATGGAAAGCCAAGAAGGAAGGCTGTATTGGCAGCAGTGATTTGTTTTCATGGGGTATGTTAAAGCGTGCGACAGAAGCCACTAACACAATTATCAGACTACTTCACGAACACCATAGACGGAAAACATGATGTCGTGTTACGTGAAGCGTGTAAATTTGGACTGCGACAGAAGAAAATGAAGACTTTGTTAGCTCTTCCTTGATTTATTCAAAGATCAACGAAAGGACAGACGATACAGGTCAAGGATTATGCTATCAGATATGGAAAGTGATCAAGTTTTTGTCAATGAAGATAAGGATTAGTGGCTTGAAAGAAATCATAGGGCCAGGGATATGTATCTCGCACTGTTCTTAAAGTAATTTTCAAAAGACCTCGCTTTTAGCAAACTTCAAACAAAGGGAAGCTCCTGTGAGGAATAAAAACACAATATTGCCACATTGGGGCAGGTATATGGTACTATTGGTCAGAAAGTTTTTCTTAGAACTTCGAAACAATGTTGATGGCGGTTCGTATGGCCTGATGAAAGACAATCGCCTTAGTGAATCATAAAGATTTCTGTCCATTCGAATAAGAGCTTTTTCAGTCTGAAGTAAAGAAACTGAGTGCTTGACAAAGATGAAACAGCCCATAATCAGCCCACACGCACGAAATGATTATCCAGTAGGTAGGAGTTAAAGAACGAAATAAGGGAAGTATTGTTCAGCCCTGTATATGAAGATAACTAATAAAACAGTTGAATTGGATGAAGAAGAAACTCTATTTGCTTGCCTCTTTAAAACGCATACGATAAGTATACATTGAGAAGCGATAAAGACGAGCAGTCATTGTAAATAAAACCATGGATATAATTGTCCTAAGGTAGGCAAATCCAGATCTCGATTTGGTACAAGCCCGACTTACAGAACTAAGAAAAGACTGGTGTGAGTAGCCTCAAGTTTCAAGCTATTACCATCCCGTGTGACTGTTCTTACGCACTACAAGAAGTGCCATTGCGCATAAAAAAGTGGAAGAGTCAACAATATTTTTGGTAATTTAGAAGGTTAAAAGGTGTCAAAAGTACAAGTAACAACGTCGTGAAAGGACGAGCATATTTTTGCAGAAGTAAATGTGCGTCATCGCAGAGATGTAATGACATTTTAAATGAAGAGAGGCGCTTTGAAAGCCGTGTGGGTTAGCACTAATGACAAATAGACCACAACAGCGAAAAAGAATCGTTTGACTGGTTCGCTCAACTGATAAGATTTCAAGAGGATATGTTGGAGAAATCAGATTATTCACTCTGACTGGATTTTACGGCACCGAAGAATTAAATGTACACCAAATACCGACGTGGCACAAACTCTTAGAACAAATTTGAAAAAGTGAACTGATTTTTCGTGGAAAACTTGCAGTCCATGGTATCGGGTTGGTGAGAAATTATTTGCAGTTTGTGCATTGCAAAAATGCACCGTTTGATATCCAAATAGATTTTCGAATAGATGGGGTTATGCTACAAATTATTTTGATGCACACATTTAGGTTTATGTTTTATTGCCATTGACATGTTACTTACAGTCTACTTTATATTTATTCTGTACTATAAGAAAATGTCGACTGATGCAAAAAAATTGTGGATTTACATTGTGAGTTTAGAATGGGTCGTACAGCACCAGAGACAACTCGTAACATCATGAACTCATTTGGCCTCGGATTTGCTAACGAAAGTACAGTGCAAAGGTGATTTAAGAGGTTTCATAAAGTAGACGCATTCCAACAGCATACCAACTCCAACAACTTTTGTACCAACCTCATCGGAAGTCATGGGATTTAGCAATCATAGAAGCTGATTCTCTCAAGACTACACAAGATATAGCAAAAACTCAACGTTGACCATTCTATCACTCTCGCCACTTGAAGCAAATCACAAAAATATTTGTGGTTTCAACATAATCGGAAAGCGCAATAACGTTTTCATCAGCATGAGAGCAGAGATGATTTTGGAGGGTGTTGAAATACAAGTGAAGAATTCATCACTTTGGTCTCAATGCAGAAATGTCGACTCAGTAATTATCAAGCGTTTGGCAAGAAGTTTGAAAATAACTTCAAGTTGTAAAGTGATGGTTCATTTTTACTAACTTTACAACTCCATTTCTCTTCGGTGAATATGCTACAAAAATAGCTTGCTCAAGAGAAAAAAACTAAGAGTGTTGAGCTGGCGTGAAGTCATTGTTGTTATACTACACGTTGATAGTCTTTTGTTGAGCAAAGTAGAACTTGACACGAAGATCAATGAAGCGGTAAAACTCCTTGAAATAAAAGAAAATCGTCACGTACCATGGTGTCGCTGTTCGGTACGCGGGTGAGCATCGCAGGGATTGAGTTAGAAGACGTAGCTTTTTCCCGAAGTGGTGATAGGTGTCTGCAAATGTATTCTTCATTAAATGGATTGCACAAAATAAGACAATCTAATTATGTTTCATTCTAGTTTTCCCACGACGTTGTTGTGTGATGGGGCTCTTTCCAACCTCATAAGCGTCATAAAATATCTAAATACTTTTGAAGTGTCTTGATGTCTTTTATCTTTTATCATTATCTTGTGGTAACAAAGCTGTCGGTAGCTTTGATTACGATTTCCTCTCAAACTATCTCGAAAACATTTATTGTCTAATTACGAAACACAAAAACATCTTCTCTAGCCCATTTTGTCTGCAATTGTCGTTGTTTGGAAAAGCCCATTATCATTCACAATGACGTCAAGTCTGTTCCCGCGTCTACGAAAAACATCCCGATGAATAGTTTAGCAGATAATACTTGTTGTTTCAAGGAAGGTAAAGTAAGATTAATGGACCACTTCTTCTGTTGGCTTTCTGGACAACAATGTGTGATAAGTGCTTGCAATGGCAGGCAAGTGTTGAAGCCTATGAAATGAAACCATCGATTTCTTTCTACATTCATGATGCCGATTTCAGCTTTCGAGATCAGTTCTGTTGATGGTGGTTACTAACAGCCACCAAACAGATTAAAACGCGGCTGAGAAAAATGCAGTGCGAGGACTTCGATGGTGTAGTTGAAAGCTTAAAAAGCGCCTGGAAAAGCTAATCATGGGTTCCAAACCGCCACTTGTCCCAAGTTTCTCTCGCATCTCACACTCTTGTGGCTGCATTTCACGAATCTTCTTCAAGATTGCCTGCATGTGCACGAACTTTCTTGCATCATCGCGTACTATTCAATTTCAATTGTTCGCACTCGAAATCAAACAGCTTTTATTCATGAAAATCGTTTAACTAGGTAAACGGCATATAGTCACAATTGTTTTACAACGCTCAAGAATCTAACTAGCCGACGAGTTGGTCCGAGGCGCGAACAGAGTTTTTAGCTTCTGTGGACTGGTATAAGAGTCAAGAAGTAAGCTGAGGTGCCATACAGCAGCACCTTTCAGTTGACTACTTTGTGACATTGCTCAAAAGTTCTATTTAGTTTGAAAGGGACGATCAGCAGAATGGCATGCGCTACTGATGACGCTAGCAAGAACGCCGAAACGTATATCTAACACTTGAAATGTCATATCAGCTTATTGAAGATCTAAAACATTCTCTCGAATTATATTCAATTTTTTAAATCGAGATCTCAGATTGGTCAATTGAAAGGTATTGCTATTTGCTTTTTCTATCAGTCGTGAGTAATGTAAGCGTCAATCAATCACTGAAGAACGCCATATCAAGTGACCACTTTGCTCGAAGTACGGTGATGCATTTTCGGCAATAATTCTTAACAATGATAGAAACGATCAGCCGAATGACATCTGCTACATGAGGCTACGAGATAGTCGAAACGTACGTCTAATACTCGGAGTGTTATACTAAACCTCATAAAAGGTTCAAAAACTTTTTATCAAACTATACTGAATTAAAGGGGATTTTGTCCTTGTTCAAATAAGCAATACCCGAATTTTGCGAAAAAATGCGCGGGGGGTGGCAAATGTTTCAATTCAGGTAATTTCCTTGATAGAATATTGCTGTCTGGTAAGGGCTCTTGTAGAGCCCGATACACGTGTTTCAACCCTGCAGTCTCCAGTCGGACTGAACCCGCCGTTTTTCACTCTTCATATTAGCCAATCATCTCGGGAGCCTGCTCTCCCTACAGAGAGATATCGAAGACGAACAAATTACAATTTATGTCAAGTGAAAATATCACCGGACTTACAGCGTTTTACATTCGACACTTATGTTGGCTTAAATAATAATAAAGGGATCTGTTAAGATTTAAGCGTGGACTCACGAAAACAGTCGAGATAAAGGTAGAATATTGCTGATTTCTGCCTAAGTTAAATCTAGTAAAAGCAGACAGTAAATTAAATATGCGGTTTGCCATCTAAAAAAGAAACAATGATGTGATTTAATAATATTCAATCTATAAGAATCAAAAGTTCCCGCGAAGCACTATTTCATACGCTTAAATACTCGGTCACTTGGAAGTACTCGATCTGAACGCCTTGAAACACAGTGGAATTTCTCGTGAGGAATTTACTTTATCAGATGTTTGTACCCCGTATTTTCTCGCTGTTGCTTGCCTATTTTCCAAACAAGATAATTCAATAGTTACCCATTCTTGGCTCGTATTTGCTCGACACTTTTGAAGAGTTTTCCCTTCAATATGAGTTCTCCGAAGCCTTGTGAGTGCGAGAATGCGTATCCGGATCGTAACGAGCCGCGGACGCTGCGCCGCGTGGTAGCAGACCTTGTGAGCGGAGGCCTAAAGGTAAGAAATGAAAACATTATCGGAGTGGCCAATTTGAATCTACTTTTGAATTATCAACTAGCACTTTCTCGTTATCGGCGATCACTTATTTATAGAGGTTTATAGGTATAGATTTAAGCTTCACAGAGGTTTCCCAGTGGACTCTCTTAACCACTTAGAAGTTCGAATCTTGGAAAAAAACTGCACTTGGTTTCTAAAAAGGCCTTCTTATCGCGCTGCAGCAGAGCAAATAAAATAAAGCTCAGCATGCAGCGCGCGTCAGAGCGCATATTTTCGCTATTTATTTGAAACTTCTCCGTTTCGTCAAAAATTCTAAGGTTTTTTCTGTATTGGAATTGTGGATGTGGCCTTCGACTTTTTATTTCATTTCATGTTGCATAATAAACCAATTGCGAAGCCTGAGCCTAAGTAGACTGGGACTATGGCACGAATTGCATGTTTTTGCAAGGGGAGAAAAAACTCGAATTGAATAACAGATCGTGCCCCACATGTAAATCGCGCTGAGTGATCGGTTAAGCCGCTTCGAAAAGCGATCACTTTGGGTGTGAAAAAAATATTTTTCGTTGTTACAACATTCTAAGAAGGCCTTTGCAAAAAAAAATCGAAGTACTGACGTTCACGAGACGCGAGCTATCAAACGATAGTTCAAAGTCTGGAAGAAAAGCTCTGTCCAGCGAAAAAATGCGCCAAAACGCGCCAACTGAAATGGCCATTTTAGAAATGAAGTACAACGTCAACGTTGTCAAAACTTATGCTATCGAAAGAAACTCTTTGTAAAGCAGAAGAGCGTTCTGCTCAAAGAGTTGGAAATAATCACCGATAACGGAAAAGCACTTATTACAAAACATGTAATCAACCATTGCTGAGACAGTATCAGTCAAAATTGCTTACAATATGAAGCATAAATAGAGCACAAGTAATTAAGTGTTCTCCTACTTTTTGCCTTCCTTTTCCTCGGATGGTGTCAATTTCTTGCCAAATCTCTTTTGCACACGAAGTCTATCGGCGAATGACGGATGCGTAGTCAGCCAGAAGAAGCGATTCAGCATCACCGGCAGCAATAAAATGACGCTCACCTTCAACAGAGGCGTCATAGAGCGACCGCAAAGAGTGAAAAAGCATTTTTGAGTCCAAGTGTATTTAGAAAATAAATATTTTAATTATTTCAAAACCCGCAACATATTCATGGCCACATATGTAACGAGAAAAGTTTTTTATAAGCTCATGAAACAGAACAGTGAGATTCTGAGCAGCGTATTCGTAGTTTAAAAGTAGAGAAAGTGAGGAATGGATGCGGGTACGATGAGATAAAATTAGCTACATACGGGCGTCATTCGTCGATCAGGCAATGGCTATCTAAGAAAAACCGTCAATCCTAAACTATCACAGAGCGGTTTTACCGCATAACATATCAAAACACTGAATAAAGAGGGGAAAACACTATACAGAAGTAGCCGAGTGGCTGTGATGCTCGTCACTGCGCGTGGAACCGAGCTCTACCCCTTAACTTCCTTCGGCAGACAGCAACGCTTTATGGAACGCCACAGCCAGGCTATCCTCGTGATTGCAAGGGAAATTAGGCAACCAGCATTCTACGACGTTCAAGAAGACGAAAAAAACGAATTGAACGGTAGAAGTGCGGGGATATGCACAGCAAGAAAAAAAAGCAGTGTGAACAGTGATCAAATAATGTGTATAAAAAAAGTTTTAACAGTTCAGAAAAGAGTTAATATTTCGCAAATTGAAATTGGAAATGAAACTGGTCGAGTGGAACTCACCATTAGAATGGAAAACCAGAACTGTGGTGTGGCCATGGTTTTGAAGGCAATACCGTGCGAGACGCTCGTCGGGGTACTGGCGATAGCAAATGCCGATAGACCTAAATTCTAGATCATGTCTCTATTCTGATGACCGAGTTTAAGAAGATTTGAATGGTAAAATGGCAAAATCTTAGACCTCAAAAGCCATAAAGTGCAATATGTTAGAGTGTTCGTTTTCTATATTCATTGATACTAATAGCTTTCTCTGACTTAAGCTTCATTTATGTACTAACATTCAGTCCCATTTCTGTATTCAATTCGCACCCTGGACTCTTTGAGAACATCACAATAGTTGGACATCTACATAAACGCAAATAATAGGTGGGTACAAAACTAGCTGCAGTTTATGCATGGTTGAAATTACTGTTTGATACTGGAATATATTCTTGAAAAAATGTGATTATATTACACACCATTTCAGGAGTGCATGTGGCGTAGTGGTTAGAGACGCTGTGCATCGCCGCAGTCGATGGTTCAATCTCGCGTCCATGTTTCACCAAGCTTTCCATCCTTCTGGATCAGTAAATTGATACCAGAGGATAAGAAGTACTAACTCGATACTGCGAGAGACCACCGCGAGTCATTGTAAAGGCCAGATATGCATTCAATCACCTCAAACGAAGTTAGAAATCAAAGGACGAATGCACGACGCATCCGTTAGGGATTGCTGAATGCCAAGCGCTTTTTCCTTTATCTATCATGTACTATTTCAATTCGAATTTCTCACGCTATGTTTTGATGCTAGCATAGTATTACATGCTGTTTCTTTTTAGTCATTTTACACTATGGAAAGGATGTTTGACAAAAAAAAAATTCGAGCGATTTCTCTAAACAAGTTTGAAATGTGTCGTAAGGCTGCGAGACAACTCGTATCATCAACAAGCATTTGACTCGAACATTGCTAGCGAGAGTGTAGCGCAGTTCAAGAAGTCTTGTAAAGGAGACGAGAGCTCTAAAGGTGAGGAATGAGGCAAGGATTGGTTGTCTTCCTCAGAAGTATCAATGAAGATCAGTCATCGAAGATGATCTTCTTAAGAGCACGAAATGTTGCAGAAGAACTCAATGTTGACCAATCTACAGTCGTTCGCGTTCTGAAGCAAACGCAAAAGCGAACAAACTCGAACATTTGACACATTGCCCACAGGGACGCAAATAAAGCAGAAATCATATGAATAGCAAATAAGACTTGACACTCATAGGGTGGAAGGTGCTCGGAAAATAAAAGTGCAGTCGTTGTGTCGCTGCTCATCACGATTAAGGCGCTGGATCGACCCGTCTCAGGCTCAGAAATCCCGTCATCTCTCCGGTTTGCGAATTTCGTACCAGATATAGCTGCGAAAAATGGAGCCCTGGAAATCCAAGTAGAAACCTTCCAGCGCAACTATAACAAGACAAAGAAGCTTTTTCTGCTTTTATTCCCTAATTCTTAGGAAGTATTTGATAGCTCAAATTTCAGGGACTTGATTACTATACTTGGTTTCCGTTGTTGATTAACTCGTGGAACAAGCTTGTTGAAGTACATAATAATACAGGCTTGTTTTAATTCTACATTGCCAGGTAAACCCGCTAAGAGTTTACGCGACGGGCTATTTCAATGAAATTTGTTATTCATTTTGCTCGTACAACACGCTGTAGAAATGTTATCAAAAATCAAATTTAAGCCTAGTCTTATCGAAATTTCTGCTATCTAACAAATAATAAAGATCTAGCAATAATCCATACACAGACTTTAGCCGAGCAGATAAAGCTGTGTTCAAACGACAATCTAGGAATGAAACATAATTATATTTTCGATGTTTAAGCGTACGAAAAAAGCCTTCCCAAAAACAAATTACAGTTCTGAACCCATCGTTGCTCAAGATTTCAAATGACTATGAAAAGTTTGAGGAAAGGCATTGTGCGACAAGAAATCCAAAAAAGTACGCGAGCGTTTGAATGAACGTAAGCGCTCCTCAATAAGTTTGATCGTTTTCAGCTTTAGACAGGCATTCATCATCTCTAAATACATCTAGAATTAAAAACGCACGTTTAGAAATTGTTTACGAATATGGTATATAACTGTTCAGTAATTTTGATTCTATTCCATCAAATTCCCTAATGATTGAAAAATTATAGTCAAAAGAAGCATTAGGAGTTATATGCTATCACAAAATTGGGTTCAGTGCTTCGTAGAGTGTAATACTTTGTCGATGTCCAAACTTAGTTTGAGAAAAAAGGCCTGGATAATGTTTTAGGTGTGCAGGTAGCCATGAAAGGATGGAGCGTGTTCTCTTGCACTAAAATCTGCTGAAATGAGTCATGGTGCTATCAGCATAGCTGCCGAATTATTTACTTAGCATGGTTTCTTCATCATCGAGACTCTAGTTGAGTAAGCATGTAATCGCTCAGTAAAGACAACTGCCTAGATCACATTCTCAGTCGTTCAGACAAAAATCAGTGGTTTTACTAGAACAAAGGTATAAAAAGATAACTTAAGCATTAATGCAGAATGAGGAATATGCTGCGTAATTTCCTTCAGGATCTTGAAAGTAGTTGAATGTACATCTGGCTTTATCAATGATTTACGACTGCATGAAGTCAGTCTTGCTATTCTCCCAAACAAACCTAGTATCATGTTTCCGATTCAGACTCTTTGGACGGCTTGGTGAGCTCGGGACGCGGGATTAAGTGACAACTGGTCCTAGTGTATGATGTGGTGCACTTTTAACCATTGCACTAAGCGCACCTCCACTAGATTAATTGCAGGATGAGCTCAAACGTGGTTTTCATGAGGAAGTACTGATTTCTAATAGATGAATTTTGAACCAAGTTGCGTTATTAAATTATCGCCATGAGCTTTGAACTTTGAACATTGGCAGAACTTGTTGGGAAATATCACCTCAGATACAGTAAGATTCTGTTCTTGTATGTGGTCATGCACGTGCTGCGAAAATCAATCCTAAGTTGATTCCAGAACTGTCACGTTCGACCCCATTTTGCATATTCTCCGCCGTTGCCACTTCCGTTTATTTTATGTTTTACTATGATATCACTTGAGTACTTCGGTAGTGATATCAAACTGCTACAGATACAATAAAAATGTTTGCGAGATTAACGTACTAGTATACTCTGAGTTAAGTAAGTATAACTCTGCAGGCCGTACCTTGAAAATCCTCTGCGGATCGAAAAAAAAATTCTTTTTTAACCGCAATAATCAAATCAGCTATTCAATTTCATTTGATCGAATCAAGTCATTATAGATTGAGACAGAGAATTTTAATGATTGAAATGTGTAGGTTGTGAGAGGCTATTGTAAGCCTTCTCGAGATCTGGTATGTCTATCTTATGATACTGTCTTCCCGCTCCCTATTATGTAGAGGCGATTTTGGTGGGGCGTGTGGCTCTAATGAGGTGGGCGGGCGTAAGGCTCTAATGAGCGAGAAAGCCGGAACGTACGTAAACCAGTGACATAACAAACTTTGAAAAGGGTAATAATAGTCTTTTAGAATATACCAAAATTGAAAAGCGAAGTTTTTGAAAAGCACTCGCTGAAGTTTGCATGTTGTTTTTCTCAAGATCCAGTTGATGAACTGACCTTCGTACATGAAGAAGGCGAGCAACACATAGAAGATGAGTGAGCCCCAAATCACGAAGTGATTGATAGCAGTCCAATAGGAGGTGTCGAAAGCGATCTGAGCGGTCACGACAACGATCAGCGCTGTAAATGTGGTAAACGCCAGTGTGGCGTAGTCGTCAAGATCCTTGCCATTGTAGGAACTGCTATTCAGCAATGCTCCATATGGAATAAAGAAGATCACCAGCGAACTGAATGCTTAGATTTCTACAGAGTTAATCATAAATACAAATCGAAGCATAACAGGCAAGTAACGAACCACGAACAGAAACAGACTATTGATTTGATTCTGAACACAACTCTGACTACTTAAGGAGTTTCATGATGGATAGAATTAACTTGTTAGCGAAAACGTTAAGGTTTACTAGCAAATGGAGTTGCGAAAGATAAGAACTAAAGAGTGAGCGGGTCATAGCATACGTATTATGTCAGAAATTTCGCAGAAAGAAACTATATTAGGTTGTTTCAAAAGGTAATATCTTTGCAGTGAATCAGCACTAGCTGTCTGATTTGTCATATTTATAATGGCGCTAAAGAGCAACTTGCTCTTCCGTAGCAAATTTGAAAACAACGGAATTTTGATTAAGTTTTAATGTTATTTGACTAGAAAATCGTTTTACTTTTATGATCATTTACTTTCTAATCTCTGCACTTTTAAAGTGCTTCTTACAGACGAATAGACACAGTGATGCGAAATCTCACAGTTAACAATAGATATTTCCACTTTCTGAGTTTGAACGCTACATAACTCCATTTTCATTGAGATACTTCTGGCTGGAGTAAGTATGGTAAACTCTCTTTCAGTGGCGAAAGTTACCAAAATTCGTGACCAACCTGAACATGCCGTGGAGTACTGAGTATATGAAGATCCTCATATTGAAGAACAGATTGTACTGGCCTGGTAGGTAGAGTTTTGGGTATCTATAGGATTCGAAGTATCACAAAATAAAAAAAAACATCTCGAAAAAGTTGTCGACTCACCGTAAGCTATAAGTATCATCAATATCCTGGTCTAGTGAACCCATCGCCATCACCGGAAGAGCTGTGAAGAAGAGATTGTAGCAAGCGATGAAAACGGCATCAAATACAGTCTGAGAAAATTATTTTGACACGAGATGCATGACATGAAAAATGAGTCATAAGCGGCTTTATGATGAAATTGGTCGGAATCAACTTTATAATTCTTCTTTGTGGCAAAAATAAAGGTAAGTCCCTTGCATTGATCAGCTTTTGATAAAGATGCCTCCATCAATCATTGATAGATGTGATATAATTCATACTTAGTCCATACGATCACTTAATATGATCCATGATACATTAACTCGGTGCTATCTTCCTAGGCATATTTACTACTACGTACAGACTCCGAGTGGAGGGCTTGGTGAGCATGAGGAGCGCACATAAGCCGATGATAACGGGTGTATTTAAGAGCATTTTTGGCCATTGCGCTACAAGCGCTCCCACATTTCGTTATTGGGTTATAAAAAACTGGTCTGGGCGGCATGCACCTCTCTGTGTAACGATTATCTGAAGGCTTTTTTTGCTGGATGGAGGTAATCCTCTAGACTTTTGACAATTATTCGCAAATTTGAATCTCGCCGAATCAGTACTATGCTTCTTTTCCGAAAAAAACTTCACTGCAGTGTAGAAGTGAAAATAAGTTACGTTTTAGACTCAGTGCTCATATTGTGCTCGGCTAGGGTTTGTGGATAGCTTTTCATCTATAATTTTGTCAGCATAAATCCTAGCGGTTACACCAGGTTAAGGAAAAAGTTCCATAACACCCGCGAAAACATCAAATTTTATGTTTGATTCACACAGTATCGGTTACTGTAAATTCATGGGAATATCTCAGGAATGTTGCCCGATTTCGCTAACACCTGTGGAAAGATTGGCGTTCAACTAAATCTAACGAAAATAATGTTCATGAGGAACGGATAGGTTTCGAATGCCCTATTCACGCTGAACGGAACGAAAATCTCCAAATGCTCCAGCAACGCCCATCTAGATCGTGAAATCAGCTTGATGAACGATCTAGCTCCAGAGTTGAGCAGGAGGAAACGAGCGGCTTGGGGAACGTTTAAGAGCATCGAAGATGTAGTGAAGAGGATAAGGAACATCTGACTCTGTGCTCACTTCTTCGACTCGACGATTACCTCTGCCCTTACGTATGCAGCAGAAACCTGGTCAGTATTTAAGTAGGATGAAAGATCACTTGGCGTTATTGAACACGCAATCAAAAGGTCGACGCTAAGAGTATCCCGTATCTCGGAAATGAGAGGAAGGATTCAAGTTCCAATTTACGTCAACGATCAAAGATCAAAGACGCCGTTTTAAACGCCAGGATATCGAAAATAAAGTGGGCCGGACACGTGATGCGCTTCAACGACAACCGATGGACGAGAGCCGTTACCGACCGGATTCCTTGGGACTTCAAGCGCTCTACAGGAATACCATCGATCCGTTGGTCCGATTTCTTTACGAAGGGCATAGAAGAAGGATATGATGCTCATCGATCCCTGAAGCTAGGAGGACCCACTGCACTACTCTTGCACGCGATAGGGAAAAATGGAAGTGTTGCTGGTACCCGCTCGAGTCACTCGGCGATCAACAGGGCAACAATTGATACAGGTGATCTTTCAAATTTTCCCGTGAATATTTTGAAAATACTAGATATTTTGTTCGTCGAGAGCGTGTGCTATCTCAGCAAGGCAATGTCAAACCCCACAACGCAAAAAATTAAGCAGAAGTCTGATAAACTAGAGGGAGCGAGGTCATGCTGCACCCAGTCTACAGTCCAGATGCTGCGCCATCCATTATATCTTTTTTCTCTCGATGATATATTTCCTACCTCGCAGCCGATTCGGGACATTTGATCAAGTTTAGAGATATGTCAGAGGTTTCTTGATTCATAGCCCGAGGAGTGTATTTCAAGCAGATTCGGAAGATTGTAGATCGTTGGCAGAAGATCTTGGATAGTGGTGGTTTTTATTATGAAGAGTAATTATTACTGTTTTCAATTAAATTTACGCATACACTTTGACTTTCCAGCAGGTGTTAAAAAGCTCTTTCCTCAACCTGATATAGTGCTAAAACAGCAAATTGAAAATCACGTTCCACCCTCAAGGTTTTTCGCACGTAACGGTTATGTATGAACTAAAACATACGAGGTGTTGGGAAAATTATGGAGAATCAGAGTTACACCAAAAATCTAGACTTATTTTTAAAATGGAGAAGAAAACTCTACTTAAGTAATAAAAGTCATGCGCTCATTGCCAACCGCACTACGCGATCGATCAAGTCCCGTCCCGATCGGGTTAAAAACACGAACTCACTTACCAAATATTCAGAATTTTGACAAGTATTCTAAGCAATTATACAGGTTGAAGCAAACCCTCTCAGTGCTCGGTGTGCTTAACCTAGTGGATTAAGGTGGCGTCTCTATTGAACTCTTGGAAATGAAATTGCTATCGATTTCCAACATTTCTTGGTCCACAGTTCTATGACTGCTATGTGGCTTCTTCTCACTGCCAGATATGAGTCAATTTCATTTGTTATTTGTGAAAAAATATGGTAATCAAAGGGTTATCAGATTGTATCAGGTTTGAAACTGCATAACTTTAGATTCTTGAGGGTTTCTTTTCAGGGAAAAATCGGTCTTTTACTGAACTCTATATATGATGCGAGCGTGGTCTAAAATTTGCTTCGATCTTGAACACAGATGAATGTCTCTCATACTAGACATGGAATTACAATCACTGGCTTTCTAAGGATAATCTAAGTAGCAGTAAGACTTAGACTATTTTCAAACACCTCTCAGAGCAAATATAGTATTGCTCACGATTGCGCCAATTCAACTTTTCATTGCTCAATGTTGCGTAACATGGTCACTAAGAGTAAGATATTCGTATAATTGAAAATTCGCAAATACCGTAAATCCCTTCTCGAATATATACGACGTATACGACGAAACAGGAGAAGAATATAATCAACTCGTCATGCTTAAAGGTTTCATTCGCCTTTGTCCATGGCAGTCTGGTGAAGTCTTAGCCTACATTTAATCCTCAACAAGTTCTTCTTATTAGAGCGTATACGTTTTGCAAGCAGACTTCGTTACAATGAATCTTTCGATCCCAGGCAATCCACTACGTCCACATAATTTGGAACGTTACGCATGACACGTTATGCCTTATCAAGTCCTGTTTTGTAAATATAGCTGTTTTGCCCGACAATAATGGAGCCTACTATTTTTGCCGTGTTTTGCGTCTGATACCCATGACAACCTTACCGAGCGTGGGAACTGCATATTGTTGACATTATGCACCTTTCTAGAATAGACTGTACCATGTGCTTAGAAATAATTACATTACAACCTTTTGTAACATAGAAAATTCAATCCCCATGTAACAAATAACAACGCACCATTGGAGCAGACACGAAATACGCTACTTTATTTACTAGAAAATTATTGTTAATTCGACTGACGTAGAGGAGAAGCCTGCAAAGTGAACGTTGTTTTTGATACAGAAAAGACTTCTTCCTCGAAACGTATGACAGTAGAGGAGTCGATGGATTTTCAAAGCACGTATGAAAAAATTGATCAGTGCGTAAAGAGGACGGGAGAGTATTTATCACGAACGGTTTCGTTAGCAATGCCTCATTCACCCCTTAGTGGAACAAAATTTTCCCGATTTCTGCAGATATAACGAGAGAGCGTATGACTCAGGCACTTTTCTGAAGACTGACATCCCATGGTCAGTGTTTACGTTCTAATAATTACTCTAATAATGACTTGAAACAGATGTTGATTAAGATATCAAGCAAACAAGTCATCCCTTCCACAAAATCAAAAGTATTCATAGATCACTAAAAGCCCTTTCTTAAATCAAAACTTGCGCGAGGTTGGCACATCTGCATCAAAAATCGGTAACTTACTTTTTGGCGACTTCGCGTTAGAATATGGGTCTTCCAACTACGTATACAGGAGAAGGCTTCGGTGTACTGCCACACAGCGTGAGAAATGTGAGCTATTCATAAACTGCTAACCTCTCAGCAAGTGAAAACTAATAACCTTATTATGAACGAGATGACTGTACCGTCGTGACCTTTCTTATGGATGGATATTTTCTGTAACAGTGACCATTGAGGAATATCTTTGTACAGTCAAAGTTATGCATAATGCAAACTTTATCTAGGACACTGTCGTCAGACAAGTTCTCCAATGGAGCCTCAAATTAATATGATGATCATAGAGTATCAAACAATTTTTTACTGACTGATGAGATCACAAGATCGAAACACGTTTGTTGGCTCTTTAAGTCAGCCCTCTTTGACAGACCACTGACATGCGTGGCTCAAAAAATGATAATCAGGCATATTGAAATTTGAGCTGTGGTCTTAAGAAAACACTTCAATCGAAAGATATGATGTTTTGAATCTTTCACTTTGTTAGGCGCGCGTTGAAACACTCAATTTTTAAATCGAGAAATCGACTTTATATTAATCTCGGCATCAAAATTAAACAATAATGAAAAACGACAACACCAACGTCGTCTGCCAACCTCGCGCTAGCTAAACAGCTAATTTTACATACTCAATCTTTACTTTTAGTCCTTCCATTATATGACACATAATATCCTGCACAAAGCCTTTACCATTACAGATAACTTGAATCTTATTAGAATTCAAAAACCAGTATTTTTTTGTTTACAATGAATAGTAGCTTGCGAAAGTAGCTTTCTTCACTAGTAGGTGTTATTGGTGTAAAGAATACATACT
Organism: Parelaphostrongylus tenuis; assembly: GCA_019055375.1. Classification (NCBI taxonomy): domain Eukaryota; kingdom Metazoa; phylum Nematoda; class Chromadorea; order Rhabditida; family Metastrongylidae; genus Parelaphostrongylus; species Parelaphostrongylus tenuis. The sequence goes on along the minus strand of JAHQIW010000607.1, from coordinate 105,322 downwards.
TGTGCTGAGTATCCACAGAAGAACGAGTACCAGAAGTTTGTCAGTGTGAAGGCGAAGTTTTTGTAGAAGAAATATCGAAGAAACTTTGCCATTCGAAAGTATGACCATCTTAAATGAATATCATTCGCAATAATAAATTGCAAGTGACCTTTTAGCAGTTACACACCTCCCATGTACTAACAAAAGTCGCTCCAGATATTTGAATTGTCCTATTGAATAGTCTGACGCCAACACAGCCTGCATACCTTCATGGCCTAAACAGAAATCGAATTCAAAGTAACATGATAATGAAGAAGAAGTGCTTTTTTGGCGTGCCTGAGATGCCGACACCTATGTGAGCGGTCTTGATCATTGACACGTCGTTGGCACCATCACCGATCGCCAGCGTCACGGCTTTTTTGTTTCTCTTCACCAGATCCACCACCTGAGCCTTTTGAAGCGGCGTAACTCTACAGCAGATAACAGTCTGAAATAGGTTTCCAATCCAGCCTAAAATGGCATGTGCCAAAACTTAATCAGTCATTTTTGAAAGCAATACAATGGCCTTGGAAATTTCCACATAAGTTTGTTCAGAAGTCCAAATTTGAATCTCAGAAGACAGAGTAAGTTTCTTGAGATTCAACGTCCTTTGTGTTGTTTTTCTGAGTCATACAACTATCTAATCCTTTTCTAGGACGGTAGTTGACATCGTTGCGCGCAGCGTGATTTCTAAAGCGGCGCGCAATTTCCAAAGTTTGAATAAGGTTTTTCTCTCTCTTTGAAAGAGAATTAGATGCTCGTAATGTTTTGATACTCGAAGATTTTTTGTGTACGCTCATATCCCTTCGGTGCATATATAACTGCTGTGTGCGAAAAAGTGACGATTTACTACGCAGTCAAACTGCTTTTGGCATACAGTCAAGTGGAATAAGAAGTACAAGGGATTTTACGACAAAAATTTCTTAGTATTGATAAACTGTCATTTCAAACAGTATCCAAGAAATCATCATAGTGAATAAGAATAAGAAAAAAAAACAATGAGTAATTCGTCAAATAATACCGCACATTGCATGTGATGCCGGAACATTGGTAACCCTCAATTATTTTCAAATATTAGTGCATTTTAGCGAGAAAAGCGCACTACAACTTAGAAATACACATGGAATTTTGTAAGCTTCCTTAGTGCTAAGGTATAACACCTACACATTGTAAACGTCATAACTCAGTTATTCCAAGAGAATAGAAATTGATATATATTCTTTTTCAAAGGATGTAGTTCTCTCATGGGAAAATGTGATTTTGCAAACATCATGGCTATTCCTTATACTAAAAACGTCTATGAAGGTCTCTCTAATGAAAAAAATTTTTTGTAGCGGTTTGATGTTCTCATACTTAAATTTTTCGCTGTGAAGTTCAAGCGACATATCAATCACTCTGATTGCAAAATCTGATTTTTTGCTCCTACAACGCTCTATGGGAACCTTCCAAAAAATCTGACATAGCTTTGGAATCGCCCAAATGTAAGCTATCGAATGACCATTAAGAGTTCAGCGAAAAGCCAGCCACAAACTTCAGCCGAGCGAGCAAAGGAAAGCGAGTATGAAACATTTTTTTTCTCACTGAGCGCACTAAGAAGAACTTTTCGGAAGGAAAGCATATTATTGAATTCGCCATAACTTAAGCTTTTTAACGTTAAGAAGAGCTTTGTACAGAAGAAAAGACCTCTAGAAAATTGTATATCTCTGGAGATACACGCCGTCCCGAACGGGTAGTGCTAAACAGTAATCAAATTCTAGTCACTTGAATGCTTCAACTCTCTTAGTTCATTGCAAACAATGTTTGTGATAATTCTCACTTTATCACAAACTTAGTTGACTAAGCTTATGAGCCAATGGTAGATCGTTTATTTAGGGATGCAAAAATAGTTAATATATCAAAAGTGGAAGACTTCTCTCGCTAAACCAACGTGGCCAGAATGTAGCAGAGCAACTATAATTTATATGCCTGCTTTCAATTTTCTGATTAAAAAATGGGTGAAAACCTGCGTACACTAGAACGCGTCAGAATCAACTCACCGCGCACATGGTGGCGATTTCGAGAAAAAGTCGCTCAAGTCGTTCGTCGAGAGCAAAGCCAAGCGAGTCGCCGTTGATCACCAACGCTACACTCGGATTTCCACTTTGTCTTTCTGCCGGAGAGCGTTGTGAATTCACCACTGAATTGAAGCAAGCTAGAATAAGTCCCATTCTTCTTATCTCAAACTGGTCGCCATATATTTTGGTTCTGAGTGCTTGGCGACACTGCTACCATGAAATTTGATAGGTTGGGGAAAAAGATCTCGGAAAATGCTTGTAACTTCTTTGGTAGTCGTAATTTTTTGTGTTTTCGAGCTCATTTGGAAGCCCGTCTTCTCCCGCGTTAATTGGTATATAAGTTATCTACTTATTTCAAGAAGGAGTTGACAAGCGGTCAAATTAGGTTGTTGATGATGAACGAATGGCTATTGGATTCAAATGCGACGTTGGTAAGTGAACGCATAAATCTGGCTTGGAGCCAAGACACAGTTGGCAAAAGTACGGTGTACAGGTGGTTCAAAAAGTCTGACGAAGGTGAAGAAAGTTTTGTTTAATGAAGCACTGGTTGCGCGGCAAGAAGTTTGGTACCGATATTGAATTGCACAATTCGGCCAGTCATTTCTTCAAGAGCACGAAATCGAAATTTTATGCTCGCGGAGTCGATCTTTTGCCGGAGAACTGGCAGGAAGTACTTGAAGTCGAGGGGAGTATTTGGACTATTAGTTTTGACTTATTTCGGGTGTAATAGGTGCATAAATAAAGGTCTAACAAATATTTTCTCAAAACTTTTTCCTTAACCTATCAGCATAACTGTTTTTTCAAAACACTATCATTAACGCAATTTACTACAGGTGTTCAAAGCTTAGCAAGCTTCTCAGCAAACAGGACCTTACTTGACCAAGAGGTGAACAATTTGACAAATTTCCAGCTCGGAACAAATTTTCAGTATTGTTTTGCAGAAAACTTGCGAGAGCACGGAAATAATTGAGATAGGGAAATGGAGTTCTGGAGTATGTGCCACGAGTGGAGCGAATTCCCACTCAAACGCGTTCAATGTACGCTCGTATTGTTTCAACAAAAGTGGGAAGCTCGTGGGTGCGGTCGATTGGTTCACAACTTGTCATGGACGGAACATATATATCGCTGGAAACAGATTTGGGTAATAAGTCGTTGTAAACGATAGATTACAAAGACGATCGATTACAAGCTAAAATATAAGCAGTTTTTACACCAAGAAAAAATATTTCCCACAGCATCACGTGTTCTTTTAAATTAAGCTCCTTTGATCTGTGCTTTACTGATCGGTTGACTAAGAGAGGAAATCTCAATTGTCTTAGAAAAACTATAGTCCAATATCTGACAAGCTGCCTTCAGCCTAAGATGAACTGTCAACTGCCTCTTGTAAAAATCTGTATAGGCCTCATCCTGAAAACTAACCCGAATCATAGAAGCGAACAGAGGAAGTGATGCGCTGCCCCATAACTTCTTTCGCATTTTTGTTTCAGTCACCTTTTGCTATTCACCTATTGTCAAAAAATTGTGGTATGGAGAAGGTTTTAGTAAAACCTGGATATTGATGTTGTGCCATCTCGCTCGCCATCTAAATCAGTTGAGCCATCGCAAAGTGATGTCTCCATAAACACCTCAAACATGAGACCACATTCTCAAGTCGATCATTTGGAGATGCTTCCTTGGTCTATAACGAGAACAAAACGCGCTACGCCTACTAGCTGCTTTGCGGCAAAGACTCAACAGCTCAAGCAAGGCTTAAGTTCCATGCTTGGAAGAATATGCTCTTGGTTTTCTGTCGTTAGAGGGAAAGCTATTTTGGGATGTACTCGACAACAGGCAGACCTTCAGTGGCGACGTCTACAGGAAACAACTTCGGCAGTTGGCCGCAGCAGTGCGAGAGAAGCGTTTGAAATGACTCAGTGTCGCGCGCCTCCAGAATAACGCTCAACCTCACATTGCAAAGTCGACACTCCACATTTTGGAGAAACTGGGCTGAACCACGCTACGACATTCACGCTTCAGGCCTAACATTGTTCAGTTGTGCTGTCATCTCTTTCGAGGCCCATAGACGGGGCCTGCGGGAAATATATATATATATATATATCTGCGGGAAAACACGATTCAAGGTCTCCAATCAGCTTAGAAGTGACCTCACCGACTTCTTTGATTGTCAACCTCCTTCTTTCTTGAATGAAGGCATCCAGTGTTTACCCAGCAAATGTTTCCATGTCATTGATCATCAAGGTGACTATTTTGTTGATATATTGATTGAGACAACCCAATAATACCGTGAGAGAGTGGTGTTAGTGTTCAAAAGAAAGCTTCTAGCAAGCTGCTTCAAATATCAGCTCGGCAAGACGCTAATACCTCGTTACTAGTTTGAAGTTCTCGCTGGACAGTGTTGAAGGACATATGCGTGTCATATACATCAGCCATATTGAAGAAGAGCTCTCAATTTGTCACTGATGACAGCATTATCTTTATTACCACATCCTGTCTATGGCCTTTACTTAGCGCGTTTTCACATCACACATCGGAGTGCTCACGAATTTTCTTAGTAACAAACACATTGCCAATATTCACTTTTCAACTCAGATTAAGACTTGAAAGATTCTTCAGTTGTTAGCTGCTGAGGTTATCGAAGAAAAGTATCCCATTTTTTAACGCTGTTTCGGCTTATCTCATTACAAGGAAAACACTTCAAATTGTTAAGAGCCCTCTATAGGGCCGCAGGAAGCGTATTAGTTAGAGATCTCGTGAAGTAATGTTTCGATCCAGTACTACATCAATCAGCGCGCTGGCCCTGTGAAACTTGCAAATCGGTATCAAATTCTTTGTTAAAAGATTTCTTTGACCCACAAATTGCAGGGACTTCATAAAGTGATGAGTTGGAGACTATCTGGAAGTGCTATCCAGGACACTAGTGAGAATGAATTCCAATCATATTCTATGCGGCGTGATATAAGAAAAAGCTGTGCATGTGGAAAAATTCGATAAAAGATCTTGAACATAAAGCACTACTCAAACTAGATTTGCTTGAAGCAAAACCTAAGCGAATAAATGTTGTTTATTATCATTTTCCACTAAGCTCTCACCTCCGGAAGTCATCGTCGATAGTTGGCCTTCGCCATGGATCGTTTCAACCTCAAAACGGCGGGGTGACCTCTGTGATGCGGTCAACTGAAAATTACATTAATACAGCAAAACAAAAACCCTCAATAAGCAACTGAGGAAGCGAAATACATGCATTTTCTACCACACCCAGGATTAATTCGACAAGTCGTTAGATGCCTGGATGCAATTTTGGCAGCTAACAACTCATTAGTTACAATGTGCTAAGATGTGAGCAAAGCTGGAAACCTCGGATAGATTTTTAACCCTCGATTATCCTTTATATAACCTCAAATGTTAGCCACAATACCAACCGAAGCTCTTGCTTTGCTTTTTTCTCAAGCCAATTTAAGTCACAACAGTCAATTAAGAAAATATCGGAATTTCTGATATTGGAGCATCTATCAGTTCGTATTACTCGGTAAATCAAGGAGAAAAAATTCGATTAGTCGATGCAGCAAAAAAAATTCAATAGTTGAGAAAATGACGACTTCTTTAACAATCTACTACCGAGTTTTTCTAACTGCTGATTTCGAACAAAAAATTTCTCCTGAAACTTTTTTCACAAGCACTTCTTTTTGGAACTTGTTGAAAAAAATCGTAATAGTATTTAAGAAAATTGAGTGGTAAGCAAAAACATGGCCTCAGCGGAAATCGAACCCGTGTTTCATCCTATCCGGGGACGCGTGCTCTACCACCACACCATCGAGGAACATTGCGGCACCACTCTTTCTTTAACATCTCTATGTTAGCTATCAGCCACCAACATTTAACAGGTTTGGTCGGGTATGCGATTTTGCTTTATAAACCCAGTTGAGCTGACAGCCATGTGATATGTAATACTGAAAATTTCTAATGTTTTTGGCTGCATTTCTCGCAGTTGCATGATGTTTCTAATACATCTAAGAGAAATGAGTGGTGAGCGTCCCCAGATAGGATGAAACGCCGGTTTGATTCCCGCCTGAGGCTGTGTTTTTGCTCACCACTCGATTTTCTTAGATGTATTGAAACCATCGTACCCCTGCGAAAAATGTTGTAAGAACCCAATGATGTAGAGTGGTATGCAAAAAGGTTTGCGTCAGCCGTGATTTGAACCCAGATCTTTCTCTTTCCGGGAGCATGTGCTAAACCGTTGCACCACCAACGTTCGTTTTGCACTCTACTTTTCTTCGCTACAACGCGTTATCTGTCAACAGCCAACCGTCTACGGTGTGGCGGGGCAGTCATTATCGACATTAAACCCACTTTGAAACCGCAGTTAAAAACATCAGAAAATATAAGTAGTAGTATCCGTGAAAGATAGCTGTTTCATTGAGAAAAGAATACCATATTGAGAAAGATTAGTAATGTACAGCGTAACCCAAAACGAAAAGCGCCAGTTCAATGTACCGTGTCACCGTCCTCAAGGCTGGATAGAACACTCCGAATATAATCGTCTACCGTCCTATCTCTAACGAATAGACGTTGCTGTCGCTAATCGAAAAATATAAAAATTCAAAACACAAGAGAGTTAAAGAGAAACGCTAAATTTTTCTTACAGCCGAGCGAATCGCGAGGAGGATGCGACGCGCTCAATTCTAATCGTTTCCGCACATCCATTGCTGGCAAAGCGCTGCCGTATCTCAAAGATAAATACTAACCGGAGGGCTGTTCATGGCTCTGTCGAAGGTGATCTTCGTGTCCTTCAGCTGAACTTCGACCTCGGACTGTGTTTGTCCGTCAATGACTACAACCTCGTTCATTTCATCCGTCAGTAAACGACACGAATACCCGATATTGATCGCCGTTTCCTGAAATCTTACGAAACTTCCCAGTCTTCCAAAAGAATGCCTAAAAAACTTTGTGCATTGGTGGCTCAGTGGTAGAATGCTCGCCTGCCACGCGGGCTATCCAGATTCGATTCCCGACCAATGCACCATATATTTATCGGTCTAGATTCTTTATATTGATGCTAGTTATAAGATAAAGTTATTGGCCTAGACTCTTCATACTGATGCTTATTTTTCCCAACTCCATAAATCTTACCCTGACTGATTGATTAAACAGTCAAATTACAAAACAGAGGTGTTCCAAAAAGGTGAGATTGTTGAATGTTCACATAGCACTTGAAAGAGCTCTACACTGTCAGATTACTGATAGAAAGAACGTAGGATGAGGAAAAAGAGATCTAATTGATCAGTTTCATGGAACAATACGTTACTTAGTTGAGTAAGATTTCTCTAAGTATCGTCAACACACCGTTTTATCTCCGGTCAGCACCCATATTTTGATGTTTGCTTCGGCAAGTCGGGCGATCGTCTCTGGCACGCCATCCTGTAGCTTGTCCTCTATGGCAGTGCCGCCAATCAACGTCATTTCTAGACGAAAGATCTTCAAAAATATCTACGTATATACAGAATTAGTGTATTACCACCCTCCGGGCGTTCGTTTTTCCGCTCAACTGAAGCGTTATATCTATTTGTACACATGCCAATGCATGTTTTTGTGGAATTCGAGAAAAAAGGACGTGAAATGGTTTCCTAAAATGGTCGTTCTATTTCCCGGTTTCCAAAATGAAAGAAAAGAACCTGTAGACCACAAAAAAGACAATCTCTGGAAGGCGAAATTTAAAGGGCTGTTCAATCGTGCTTAGACACATTAGAGTCTATGGAGTCCGATACTTGTTAAAAGCTCTCAAAAAGCAGTGTACCTCTTTCCATTTCCTCATAGATCGAATCGAGTTTCTTGTCACGATTATACAAATCGGTTGCAGCTTTTTGATGGCGTTTCTGAAGTTCTCAACGACAATTTGTCATATCATTGATATTATTTGATTTTGGAGAAGTTGCTACGTTGGCTGAACATGCTTGTGAGCCTGCTTTACGGCGGAGTCTGTTACCAAAGTTCTCAAATAGGGTGTATGAGGAGTTTGAAAAACACATAACTGGAATTATCAAAGTGCGCTTAGATTCCAAAGTGATTTGTAAAAACAGTGCGAATTGGTGATAGACATCAAAACTATAAAATTAATTAACGCCTGTTCAAAAGGAATGGATTTTCCAATAACTTCATTAGTTCTGCTCAACAGAAATGCATTTATCGAATACAGTTACAGCCTTACCATCCAATCTTCAAAAAAATCAGCTTCAACATCCCTGTAGGCTAAACATAATGTTCGCAGACCGATGTTGGCAAACTCGGCAAGATGAGTTTTGGTGGAATTCAATAAAAGTGGGGATGTTGACGACTTCAGTCTGAATGCAAGCACATTGATCAGTACACTTGAAGAGTAACAATAATTTGAGAACGGACTGGTTTCCAGCGACTGACGCAGAACCTTTACTAACTGAGATCTATCTAATACCAAAAATTTTCCAGAGATGGGTGAGAACATGCTTGTATGTTTCAACAACCCATTTCGTAGGGTCGGTCACATCCCGATAATTTTTTTTAACCATGAAAGCTTCTAATGTAAGCCACCGCTATGTAATTTATGCAATGGAAAAAAATGAAAATTCAGAAGTCAAATCAAAGTCAACTATATCAATTGAAGTGCGCACAATATTAGCCCTAAGTCTATTATTCTTCCCTTGAGACAGCTGGTCATAAACCTGGATATAATGTTTTCAAAGATTTTAATAGCACTAACGATGAGGAAGAGGCGTACCTTTCCATGATCACCATATCTGCTCCTTTGCAATATAAGCGGATGTTACCCTGAGAGTTCCGTGTGATTACTGACATTCGTTTGCGTTCGTTGTTGAAATCCAAAAAACACAATAACTCATACACCTGAAATTCTACTATAAATACTTCTCTTGCAACGTTTCGAACTTCATTTTGGTGGGTATCAAGCACTCCCACCTTTTCGAATTGTCCACTTTACATGAGGATGCTATTATTATGTACTTTTCCATTGTTTCGATGCCTTCGTCTTCTTTGAAATCGAATAGATCTGAATTGATTGCACATGTTGTTCGCGATGTGGAGTGCTCCATCCCAGAAGATTCAACTTCATATGACTACGGACACCTAAATCGCAAAAACGAACGGCTGTGTTCAGTCGATTCAGATCTATCCGGCTCCAAAAGAGACGAAAACGTCGAAGCACTAGCTAAATATATCATAATTGCTATCTGAGCCAACTTGTCATGTGGTCTGTTTAAAAGAGCTCTTGTACAACCCGATACACGTGTTTCCACCTCACAGTCTTGTCAGTCGGGCAGAACCCTTCATCTTTTAGCCAATTCCTTTTGGGTGCTCCAATCCTCACACAAAGAATTAACGAAGACGAACGATTAGCTGGATATGTTAATGGATTGTAGAGCAATTAGTGCAGTCTACTGATAAGCAATCCATGTGATTGAGATGTTATTACTCCGTGAATTAAGTAGGCTACATTACCATAAATCACCCACGCAGTCAATAATTGTGAAATCTTGGAATATCGGCGATTAAGTAGATGTTAACAGTATATGGTTATACAGAAATAGTTGAGATAGGGAGGAAAATAACCTTGTCGGTCGTACCTCTTGTCTACCTAGAACTTCTATGGTGATTGACTGTGGTGTTCTGCTACGAAACACGAATCCGAAGTTGCGAGCAGCCGAGGTGAGAGCGGCTTCGTCAGGCGACTGCGCCTGATACACGAGCCGGTCTTTGTCCCGTTCTGGCATTACAGTATGGCACAGTGCCAGTAACCGCCAGAATTCCGTCACCTATAAGTATTTCAACAAGAGACAGCGACTTGGATCAAGCACGCGAGTTCGATCCTTCACATTGACAAGCAAATTTCATGAACGATATTCTTTCACAGTGTTAATAATAAGTCATGGCACTATAGACACTGAGAAGCGCAAAAACTTGCTGAGGAAAAGCTTTTTCAAATTTTCAGTAAATTCTTCGTTTCCTACCTCTACCTTCTCTTCAACATTAAAACCCTTATCGATTGTTTACTTTGGAAGACCCTTCGCTACAGATACTCACATTAGGTTTCCCTTGAACGCAAATCTTTTGTCAAACGTGAGGAATTTTACAGAAAATATTGTAGTATTGAAATTCAATTTTATATCATTAGGAACTGAACGACATCCTTTCTGACTCAAAGATTCATTAGTGGTCGGGGACCCTCGCATGTATCAAACTAAGAAAATTGCTCGACAAAAAGCAGCACGTTTGCTTCACTTACTTCAACAACACCGTTCTTCGTATCGTCCAGTAGTCTGGTATCGTAGAACTTGAAAGATTCTTCATAATGTTTGTTCCATGAAAAATCAATTGGCTTCGTTCCTGGAAAACAACACAATCTCTTGTCGGTTACCGTTGTTGGATGATTTTTAGAGCAGTCAAAAATTCTCATCTTTCTGCATAAATAGTCTTTATGCACATCCTTTTCAGATCTCCCTAAAAAAAGTTGTTGAGCAAAAAGTTCCGGGAAATTTTTAAAAGTTCGTTTTTACGAAAATAAACAACAAAAACAACAGGAATTATTCTTTGATGTTTAGATCTCGCGTTCTAAGCTTTAAGTTTCGTTTTTATAGGTGTATCTCGTTGACAACGGTCTGCTGCGCTGCGCAATGCTAAGCTCTTCAGCCAAATCTCAAGTGCTCGGAAAAGACTCAGCATCCAAAGCGGTTTACAAGTCACTTTCATTCAAAACAGAAAGTCGGTCAAAGCGAGGAGTTCTTCAAGATCAATGTGTCTTTTTTGGATCGCTTAAATCATCTGCCCCTAGTAGATTTTGTCGCCGTACCAGCACTTTCACCCTCACTTATCTTAACGACGGCCTTGAGATTCGTCGAATCTTTTCTTCAATATGGAACATGAACACGCGTAATCACCTGTTTTTGGTACCGAAATTAGTGCACTAGATAATTATTTACAAAACCATCAATGAAAAAGGAAAAAAGATCAAAAAATGGAAATTCTAAAAAATTTCCAGAACGTTTTGCTTAACCTAATAGTTGGTTAATTAATGAGGACACGCAGAGGATATTGATTTTATTCTTTTATTACCCAGTACACACGATTTAATTCACAATACAATCTTTTCTCAACTAGATGATTGTATCACAGCGGGAATTTTCGAAAATTTTCATTTGACTACTCAACTATTCTGTTCTAAAATCAAAACTCACATCTGTGATTTCGACTACCTCACCGCGACTGTCAAGCACATCACCATAACTGACACCGTTTATAGTGCATTTGTTGAAAGTCATTATGTTCCTTGTCAATGTGCCCGTCTTGTCACTGAACACGTACTGTACCTAAAAGCAGCAGCAGTACGGCCTGAATTCAGCCGTCATTGGTGATGGGCACGTATCATCTACCTGTCCCAGCTCTTCGTTTAGTGTTGTAGTGTGTGCTCGAGCGGGCACGCTGTCTTCACCATTCTCAAAGACCATCAACTGATCGTAGTTAATCCACAGAGAGTGGAAGAATCGGATGATCTCTACGCTGAACACTTGACAGACATAAATGTAGTTCTTTTCAAAAAAATTAAAGTAGGTATTTCTTGAGCACAGTAGAGATACATCACAACAAAGCGGAATAGCTGACATTTCGGCGAGTCTCGCTTTGTTCAGAGCCTTTAGTTGTTTTGAGCCTTCCAATTATTCGTTAGAGACAAGCTGCTCAAAAACCTTGTCATTCTTACTTATACATTTTGCCGTTCATACCCATACAAGACTTTAAGCGATTTGTCTTCAATGAATGGTTGAAAGACTTGAAAAAACTAAACAGCTCTGAGCAAGGCGAGACTGACCGAAACTTTTCCATATGCCTGAGCGAACTGAGTGGTGAGCAAAAATACGGCCTCAGATAGGAGTCAAACCCGACTTCCATCCATAAACGGGACGCGTGCTACCATTATACCACCGAGGTACATTTGCGCACCATTCACTCTTCAAGTTCTCTGTGATAGCTATCCGATTTTTTCCAATAAACTTAAGAGAGTTGAGTAGTAAGCAAAATTCCTTCTAACACAAAATGCTGGATTTCTCTCAATCCATGTCATGTTTCAAAGATAGTGGGCCTTGGGAACTGATCTAGCTAAGTTTTGCATTCCACATTTCCCATACGTCAAAGAGTGCAAATATTAAATTTTTTTCAAAAAAGAAAACGGCTGGAACTGCAAGGAAGTTGTATGCGGATTTATACAAGGAAGGACACTATGAAAGAGACATGCCGTATTTTGAGAAAATGGTAATGCAAAAGCGTTTGTTGTGTTTGTGAGATGCTGTCATGACCGAGCAATTGTAAATTCATGTGGGCGTACCTAATATAAAGAGATATCGGCACAACAGTGTTTAGTAGAATTACATAGGAAAAAAACATCAGGAATGAAATTACGGCGATCTGCTGCGAACCTGAAATGAGAGTTAATTGGACAAAATTATCACAATGCCAGCGATAGTAAATATGGTTGCTTTCTAGTTTCAAAGATGAAGCTCATTTTTTTCACGCATCACTTTCAATATAATCAAGCAGCCTAGCCGATTGTTAGCTCTCTAAAGAAAGAGTTGTGCAAATGGATATTTTGTTGAACTCCTTTGAATAGCGATTCGTTTACAAAAGTAAACCTCAAGAGCAGGCAAAACTCGCCACGTCAGAGGCTAAATCAAGCATTTTTTCCACACGGCGCCAACTTTTGCAGTATGCAAAGCCGGTGCACAAAATTTGCCTCCACGGAATCGCACATAGAACTTTTTCGTTATTTTTTCTTTTCACTTTCGGTGCGTTTCAATTCATATATCAGCTATATGTGCTATTGTATTGTACATGCTGTCGAAAGGTGCTATGTTAGAATGATTAATAATTGCTCGAAAAACGATAAAATAAAGCGGTTTTTTCTATATTTTCAGCAACTACATTCGAAGAATTTCCAACGCTTTTGTTTTTCAACAAAATTGTAAGAAGTAATTCAGATAGAATTGATATGTGCTTTTGTGTAAAATATAAGTATTGTAGAACTAAGTACTACGAAATATGAAAAATTGCAAAAACACACTTAGTGACTGATTTTACGATATTTTTTGTTTATTAATATCCATTTATTTGTTGTTTAGTGAGTTCCATACGAAATTCCTTTTTGTGTCTAGCCTAATCGAATACGAACAATTTGTTTCTGCGTTGCAGAAACGACTGTACTCGGACGTGGCAGCTGCAAATACGGCCAAGCTGATTTTCTGGTGCTCCGCGAAAATTTCTTTTCACGAATGGCGCCTTTCTAACCTTTTATATGCAATCAACATGCTCAATTTCTTATATGTATATACTGCTTTGGAGCAGAGGTGGTGCAGTGATTAGTGATTCGTGTATCAAATCAAATTGATAAGCGAGTCGCCGATTAGATCCTTTGCTCCAACACTCTCTTGCAATAATCGGTTAACGAACGCTCTAGCCTGGTTACCTCCAGGATTGATAGGAGAATAGTTTCGACAAGCATTCTATGACACATAAAAAGAAGGCGAAATTCTCAGGCTATAGCCGATGCAAACATATGAAATATTCGAAGGCCTCCGTGGAGGATGAACGGGCGGAAATAAATTGGATGGAAGAAGTGCTTGGATCCGCACAATAAGCTATGATGGCGGCTCGTGTGAATATTTTCTGACAATGTATTTTTTAAGACTTTCACCAGGCCTATCATAGGCACTTAAACAGTGCAATATACATGCTTCAGCCTTGCAGCCCGATCCTTTATGTAAGGGTGTTCTGCCCTGAAGAGATTGGCTCAGACGAAAGGCACCGGCATTTGACGAGCCTGCAAGGCCGAAACACGTGCATTGCATTCTATAAGTGCTTATAAAACACCTCTAAAGGCCTAAAAAAATACGTTGTAAAACTACATAGTTTTGAGCGATATCTGGAAAAAACAGTCAAATATGATAAGATATTATTTTTCGGTTCTTTCTGATTAGGAGGGAACAAATAAAAAACCGATCTGATTTGCTGAAAAGGAGCTTCATAGGAGTGTTGGTAGCATTCGAAAGCTGAGACTTGAGGCTACAGGTTCACGTCGCCGGTTTTCGAAAAAGACTTATTTTGGCATTGTTAAAGTAGGAGATTTCTTGACTTCAGACACACATATTTTTTGCAGGATGGAGCCCTTTCTTTAATTTATCAGTAATCATTTGATAGCGTAATCGTTTTTGATTTCAAGGCTTTGCTTATTTACTGAAAAAAAACCGTTTATCTGAAACGCAGCAGGTGAAATAAGCTGCAACGCAGCGGGTAATAAGTCGAATGCCCACGGAGCAACGGGGTCCTGCCCGAATTCACGTGGGCGCTGGCTGCGGCATCAGTGAGCTGTGACGCGATCATCGATTTTCGAGCCTACGAACGCTTAGAGAAATATCGCGTCAGTAGTCCACATGGCCGCCACACTCACCGCGAAGTGATTTGGCCAGACTGGTCCTTTTTCACGCATAGAATACAACTTATTTTACGTGGCTGCGTTGCGATGAAACAGTGTTTGCAGGGTAGTAAGGACAGCATTGACATCACAAAGAACCACGCTATCTTATGATCACTAATAGTTCAGAGAAAAATCTCTGTCCGATGAGATATATGTGCTTGTTTTGTGAGGAGTTTACAGCGTTATAAAATGGTGCTTTGAGAAACTGGCAACGTGGGACTGTGGCCAGAAATCTCAACTTTCGAATGGTTACCAACACTCCTATGAAAACTTCCTTACCAACAAATGAGGTTGTTTTTTTTATTTGTTCCCTTTTAACAAAAAGAACCTTTTTTTGTAGGTCAAGTCGAAATCAGCTCACAGTTTTTCAACAACTGCGGCAATTATCGCGCTCTTTACGCGCCATCATTTTGGTACCAAATGAATGTGTGATGAATTGTTGATCGTCTTGAACACTTCGTCTCACATAATGCTACATGTAGTTTTCCTACCTCATACATAATATATGTTATTAATCTTTCACTATTTCGAATAGAATTTTCATTTTCTGACAGGATAATACAAGGCCTTTGTTCAAGTTATAAATGTATTTGTTCATATTCATTAACTTTTGTTTTGAGCTCAAGTTTTTCGTTTTAGCCAGCCCGATAGAAGCTTCGGAATAATCTACGAAATATAGATGCAAAAAAGTATGCCCTGAGGGAACAAAAAGGAAACGTTAGCAATGAATTTTCATACCGTGCTGGTGTCGATTTGGCACAATGTCGTCCCATGGGAGGTAAATGGTAAACCAACGACCAGTCGTCCATTCCCACACTCCACATAACACTGTACAGATTAGACACATCGCAATTAGAAATAGAACGATCTGAAGCATGGTGTACATATACAGAAATAAGATATTTTGGGTCATCTGATAACTTCTACCGCTTTTTGCACTTTTGTTAATTCAACCATTATTCATTTGTAAAATAAATTGTTTAGAAAAATAATCGAAATCACGATGAATAATAGGGTGAAGATTGGATGTCTTCCTCTCTCAGGGAATGAGGCTAGCGATCAAAAAAGTGTATGATATCATTTATAAGCTGATTTCAGTAGATCTCTTCATTATCATTTGAGCCAACATGTCATGTGGTCTGGTAACAACCCGATACCCATATTTGGACCTTACAGTCTCGTCAGTCGGGCAGAACCCGCCGTATTTCATTCCTTTTTAGCCAATCGCTTATACTTCGAAATTACTGTATATTCACTGCTTTTTTTCTTTGCAGTGTTATTATGCTCTTATATAACTTAGAGAATTGAGTGGTGAACAAAAACACGGCCTCAGGCGGGAATCGAACCCACGTTTCATCCTATCCGGGGACGCGTGCTCTACCACTACATCACTGAGGCACATTTGCCCGACCACTCATTCTTCTACATCTCAATGTTAGCTATCAGCCACCAACCTTTGACAGGTTTGGTCGGGTATGCGATTTCGCTTTATAAACCCAGTTGAGCTGATAGCTATTCTAATTACTAATACTTCGAAATTACAGTATTTTCACTGCTTTTTTTGCAGTGTTATTATGTTCTTATATAACTTAGAGAATTGAGTGGTGAACAAAAACACGGCCTCAGGCGGGAATCGAACCCACGTTTCATCCTATCAGGGGACGCGTGCTCTACCACTACACCACTGAGGCACATTTGCCCAATCGCTTATTTTAGTCTTAATTTTTCCGCTCAAAGATACTGCTTTAGGGCGCAGAAGAGATGAAATCCGATGGAACAATATCGGGGCTATACGGTGGATGTAGTACCGTTGTCGAGCCCAATTTCTTTGGAAAAAAGTACAACGTGAGGTCGAGAGCTATCCTTCAGAAGGGCAACATTGAGTTGTCTCAGACGTTTCTCTCGCATTTATGCTGCCGACTTCCGTAGTTGTTCCCCGTAGAGGTGGGCGCTAATTATCTGCTTATTGTCGAGCAGTCACCAAAACAGCATGCCCTACAAATTCCGAAAAATCGGGAAACAATAGGGGCCAAAGCAACACAGCCGATACTAGAAATTCAGACGAAAATACGAGAACAAAGTTTGTTTGTTATATGGCCTCACAGCAAAATCTACAGGAAACGAATTCTTTCATGAAGTCAATCACACGCATTCTAGTGATTCACTTCTCAAGATTCTCAAAAGTTAGATGGTTTTTCAGCAAAGAAAAGGAAAGACGCTCACTCCCATGATGAGAATGTTGAGAAATCGGTCGAGACTTGTTCGTTTAAACTGTGTTCTTCCGGAGTTCATCATTAGTTTCGTGTCTCTTCCGGCGAATATCACGAGACCATAGCACCTGAACGATTCAATATAACATTTATAAGTATGAGCTGCCGAGCAATTCGACTTATTCGAGATATGGTGCTCTTTCAATGTAAACGTTCAGGTGGAGTGCTTCACTCACCATCTCGTGTTCTTGAGTATACATCCTCTGAGCAAAATATTATCGTTGGTGATAGGTAGCTCTCTTTCCTTCCATATTAGCCTTCCTTGAAATTTTTCTAGCCTATTGTTTGGCGCCTCACACACGATCTCACCTAAAATCTCACTTCAAAAAAGTCGGGTACGCACACGGAGTAGCACGGAGTTTGCGCAACATCGGAGGTGGATAAAGCTAATGAAATGGCATTAAAATTCCATATGGGCGATGAGCCATTGAAAGCGAATCAAAACAAAATATTGACGGCAACCTATGGGGACTAATTCTTCCGCCGTTCGGACGCTTACTTCAATGTTCTCACCGCTGTGTTTTTCTGCCCTATGAGCACCAAAAGGAGTACTTGCCTAATTTTTCGACTTTTCATCAGAGCATTCTTTAATGCTAACCCAAAGTGGTGATCCTGCATGAATTCATCACTACATGTCGTACAAAAGATCTCGTGTATTGTACCTAAACTCATGCAATCTCCGCCTCTACTATCAGGCATATTACGGGAGGAACGAAAAACGAGAAGAGCAATTTGAGACCGTATTAAAGGATACTTAGATGGAAAGACGGAAAGTCAGAGAAGTGTGTAGAAAGCACAGGGTAGAAAGGCACAACGGTGAGGATTTTGGGTAGGTAGAAAGTATCTTGAAGCAAAAATCAAAATTTTTGACGCGTATTAGAGGCTCCGGATAAACCTCGAAAATTCAAGGATGGTGGCAGGATGTTTGAGCATGACAGATGACATGGCGCTTTATGTCAGATTTTTTTTCAGTCTAAGGTTCACCTCTTCAACTGTGTCATAACACAACGATGACCTCTGCCGAATGGGTGTTTTTATCGCGGATTATGTGAATAATAGCCATACAGACTAGTATTAGATCTTTACTACACGCGAAATAAAAAGGTTGTACAGAAAGTTCGCACCGCTTTCGTTTTATAGAGTTTTTACAAGAAATTTACACGATCTTGGCATTATTCAATTGCGCACTTTCTTACGAACACCTTGGTATAGAACTTGCCTATACTCGCACTAAGATAGAGCTGTCCTGGGAACATATTCACTTTCTACTCATGTACGAATGACGCGTAGGCGAAAGTGCTAGTGAAGCGGCGCGCTTGGTTAATGGAGCATGGGAAGAAGATACCTTCGCAGAGACGACGGCTAGAAGTTGGTTCACTCAAAGTTGAAGAGAACAGTGTGATTGAACATTTGCGCTCGGGCCGTCCACAGGAAGCTCCATCAATCCTGCACACCGCTCCACTAGATTCCTCTACGCGCCATTTGTGCATGAGTGGTAAGCAAATTTGTCTCCACGACAGCTTCATCTTATAGCAGGTATAGGCAAGTTATATATCAAAATGCTCACAAGAAGGTGAGCTATTGAAAGATTCAAAATCATGCAGTTTTATTGCGAAAATCATATTTTAAAAAAGCCTTAACGGCACGAACACTTTACGGAATGTGTTATTAATCAAATGATTAGAAATGTTATGATATAATACGTCTGGATGATGACAAAGGGGTTATCTCCAAAACGTTGCCCATTAAAAACCAAGAACGATTGCTAATCTTGTGCACAAGCTTTTACTCAAAAAAGGACAATCCGTAGAATACTTTCCGTTATGCCGATATATAGAGAGGGTCCAACACTTGAACTGCTGCGGAAAATCTATGCGCCTTCGTTTTGTCAAAGGCATCGTTATCTCTTTGACAAGTACATTTTAAAAGGAAAACAGATCAAAATCAGTGGTCCTCTAATGGCCTACGTATGCCAACATAGTGAGCATGTAAAAGCGCCTAAAGGAAATTTCGCTGAACACTCAGAGCAATGGATCCATGTTTGAACATCTCAAGGAAAGCACAAATGAGGGATTAGGATTACGTGTTCACTTTTCTGAATTAGCGTTTCTCCTACTGCATTGTCGCTCAGCCAAAACGTGTGTTAATATGATCAAGTCGAACAACTATAATTGACTACGCAATGGTTGCTGCTCGTCTTCAACCTACTGTATTCGTAATTGGAAACGATTCGTGGACTCCAGAGTGACTACACGGAGATCAACATTATGGTATCAGAATAGTGGAGCGGGGAAAACAGAAAACGAAGCAACTAAAAAACGAACGAGAGCCGCGCGTTCCAAGAGGACAAACTTTCTGAGTGTTCAGATAAGCTACAAATGCAAAGACTATCTTTTAGTGCTGAACAAAATTCTTGTGGAGACCCACTCCATGTGGTGGTGACCAACTACATCTGCTGTTCATTACGTGTTTCATTTGGGTAAGAAGATGGAACAATCCAGTATTCAATCAATTGCAAACCTCTTTCTTAATTACACTCACTTGGAATGATAAGGGCTGCATGTGATGGGATGGGTACTCAAAATTTGATTACCTAATAACAGTTTTCGCCTTGCTACAGAATTTAACAATCTTTAGTCTGTCTGATGAATAGCCTTAAAACGTTGAATCGTAGCATGACTAAGCACTAGTAGAAAAAGTGACTGAGAACATTTGCTCTCTTCAGTGATATGATATATATGTTTAACAAATACCAAAGTGCGGAAGAGGATTAGACGAATGAGAACAGAATTGAGGAGTAAATTGATCAAGTGAACCACCAATACAAAACAAAACTCGCCGTTGAAACTACTGATGGCATCCAGATTGTCACCCATCTCGGCCGTGTCGGGTAGCGCAGATCTCGTTTTCAGATTTGTTTCACCATCCAACTCCATTGTCTCGATGTGACAGATACCATGTGGTTCCGAAGTGGACAGTAACAATAAATCTGCCTAAAAATATGCTCGCAAACAGCTTCGAAAAGAAATACTATAGAATATCAAAGAACGAAACTTTGAATATTGGCTTGAAAACACTGAGGTTCTTTAGTAAAAAATTCATCTCGAATAAACTTTCATTTCTATAGACTTTGTGATTCGCAATCTTGCAACGCACGCCTTACCAGCTGTTATGAATGTAATTTTCGTCAAGAGAGATTTCAATCTATAAATCAAACTTCGAAGCCGCTAAAAAGAAATTTGAAACGATAGGATTGGAGTTACTAAGATGGCCACCTGATTTGTTTCTAAGTAACCAGACTTCTTCAAAGCTAAACAAAAGTGAAGTTTATGACAATGGAAACTAACTGCCACGAACTGGTTGCTCATCATGCGAATCACATCGCCGACTCGCACATTGCTCCATTCCTCTTCGTTCAAATGTCCGTCACGCACAACGTACGATTTTCGACCATTCACATTTCGATCGGAGATGTGTCGTTGCTCAAATCGAGTATGTTATGGACGTTCTACCTTTTTGACATGAGTCAGAAATAAAGCTATAAAACGATTTTTTTGCCTTTGTGCTACTCACCCAAAAGCAATTGTCGAGGGTGTGAGAAAGCTTCAATACAAGCATAGATATTTATCGAGCACCAAATAAAACTCGATGATTGCTTGATTTGTTCTAACGGTTAAGGGTGATAGCGTGAGTTCAGGTGCAGTGTTATATAACCTAGTCTCCTATAGGACAGAGGTAGTGAATATACTGAGAAGGCGCACAGAGCACTTCCTGTCCTTCTTGATTTGAGCTAGATGGGAGGTTGAAAACTAGACGAAGGTTATCTAGATGTGTATAGGGCACAAAGTTCCATGTATGACGACATGAGGTGGTAGTGACATTAGCGGACAAGGAACTAAAAGCATACAGAGCGTAAATTCCGAAGCATCTGGGAATGATTTCAAAAATTCAAAAACAAAAGAAACCGAGTGCCTGTCTATAAATTGAGACACGAAGTTTTATCTAAGACCGGTTTCTGATGTGAGTGATTGATTGCTCACAGTGTGTAAACGACACAGGGATGACTTTACTCCATATTAGGAGCTAGGTGATAGGCTTTTCTTGATAGTTGGCTCTTCGAATTCGTTTTAAAAACAGATTCTAACGAGAACAGGAAGCGTTGACTGGGCAGTTAAACATGTTATGGTGTAGAACCTCTAGGCACTGAGGAAGCGTCATCCCCGAAACGTCACATCCATCATAATTAAGTAGGGAGAGATATCTTTTCCATGCCATCTCGAATAAGAGGATTCCACAAAATATTATGATTAGATTCTAACTGTCAAGTGTTACGCAAAACTTTAAACTTTGAGCGGTAGTTAAATTCGCGCCGTACCTTTATCGGGGGTGCGAAAAGAGTGATAGCAGAAAAAAAGTCCCAATAGGGCCGTACTTAGCACGCCCCACCGATGAGGGCGAGACGTCAATTCAACTCCAGACTTAAGTCCAAAGCTTTACTTGATAATATTGCTAATTACTTTATTTTTTATTATTATTTGATCCGTCATCACAGTGTTTTTTCACTGTGTGGATTCCAGTAGTTCTAGCGTTCAATTCGTTTTTTGTCTTCTTCTTGAACGGCGTAGAATACTGTTGAACGAGTATCCTTGCAACCTCAAAGGGAGCCTTGCTGTGGCGTTCCATAAGGCGTTCGTTATTGACTGCCGTAGAGAATTGGGGGTGGAGTCAGGCTTCACGCGCGCCACGACGAGCATCACAACCACTCGGCTACAGCGTCCCAATATTGCTACGAGAGAGGTAAAATAAGGAAATTTGGTGCTTATATAACCATACCAAAGCTATGCGGAAAATAGCCTTTTCAAGTACCGCAAAATGTTTCCAAACAAATCAAATGTGGTACAGAGATGGCATTAGATACATAGTATAGCGATTAGAATAGTGAGAGCTAAAACGCTCATATGATCTAAGCTAGAAACCAAATATTACACTGCCGTGTTGATTAAAATCCTAAGATGATAATTCCGTGGTACTTTCGGCTTGCATACTTGGGAAACAGTTTGTGGGAAATACCATTGGAGACCGATAGCAACCACTTTAAGAAGCAGAATGCAAAGTTCTCCACAGCTCAAATTTTCCACAACTCAAAGTTTGTGGTAAATTTTGATATTGATGCCGCAAATACACTCTTACCGTGATACTTTCATTTCAAAATCAATTGCAAATAATCAATTAGAGGGAAAAAAGTGCTTAAGAATGGAAAAGAGTGTTGAAGTTTATCATAACATTAGCATTTGATTGTGTATAAAGGATTTGCAGCTTACTATATCGTCATAGCCGTCTTTGATGGCACTGAATGAAAGCACAATTACTAGTGGAATAGCTGTCGAAAACCACGATATAGAGGAGATTTGTGGAACAAACTAAACAAAGATCTGCTATTATATCTTACCAACAATCCAGTCATATATGAAATTTAACAGATAAGTCGATTTAGATCACTTGGATTCGAAAAAGTAATTGAGTTGCTAAGTTCAGCATTTTGATTTCAAATAATGTTCTACCAAAACTATAATAAATATAAAATCAACTCACCTGTAAAATCATTAACACTAGAAAATAGAAATTAGCTATTCGCTGAAACTGTTCAAATAAGTTCTTTGGAACGAACGTGATGATGTTGTACTTAGAGGTTTTAATGTAGTTACCCTGGAAATAATCATAATCAACCGCAAGTGAATCGCTAAGAAAAAATATTGCTGAGTAAACGCACTTTTTGGGAAAGAAAAACCTAATGAGCGTTTGCTCAAAATGCAGTCTATGGCATTTTTTATTAGAAATGACATAACGGAAATAATCCTATGTAACCGCTTTAGCGGTGGTCAGATTTCATAAATATACCCAGTTATGTAGAGTGATGTGCAAAACTTTCTCGTGAGGCGGGACTCGAACCCATACCTCACTCAATCTGGACGCGAAAGTTTTGCACATCACTCTACATAACTGAGAAATGATATAGTTTCTGATGTTCCCAGTGTATATTACACAACCAGCGATATCAGGAGACATTAGGCGACACTCAGCGACAAGGGTCGCTAAGACTGTTGTTTGATCAAGTTTCAAGAGTTGACCAAACCGTACCAACCTCGCTTAGGCTTTGAACATCCTTTTAATGGAATTATTTTTAATGTTTATTGCGAGGCTTCAAAACGGTTGATGCCAAGGATCAATTTTGTTCTACCAGCCAAGATCTATCGACTTAGAAGTGGTGGTGGACCAGTGTCATTGTATACTGTGCCGTCACCACATTCGACTCCATCCTCACTACAGGGCTTGGGTCACTGACGAGGAGGGCGAAACCTCCGAAACATGCTGTATGGTCCTGGCGTACCAACCTCGCTTAGGCTTTGAATTTTTTAAAAAATATATTGATTGTTTAATGCGACGTTTTGAAAACAGTCGATGCCATGTAAGTATTGAACCTCTGTGAGCATCGTTTGTTCCTTTTTGCCAGCCAAGGTGAAGTTTTTAGTGATGAGAAAGAATCTGAATGGTGAACTGACCGCATACTTGAACTGAGAATTGTAGACCCGATCGTTAGCCCGAAGTCGGCGTTCTTCTTCACCTCTGATGACTTGATCGTCACTGGATGATGCGTCACGACTGCAACATCCGCATAGTCGATCGAACATCGAACCAGAAGGTGCAGAATGTATTACAGCTGCAGATTTCAGACTTTTTTCTAACTTTCAAGAGACAGGATGCTTAAGCTCGAGAAGAGGAAATGGCAAGTATGGCAAGAAATCACAAGGAATGCTATGAAACAAATACAAAACGAAATTAGAGAGGGCTTAATGAAAAAAAAATACACAGTAGTAACAAAAAGCCACAAAAAAAGGCATGTGAATGAAATAAAATTTGCTAATTTTGATGAGAAAAGTGCTAACTTTGACGTTAACGCGATGTCTAAGTGCTTTTCCTATTTTGAAACATTCTTTCATCAAAAGAAAGACGAGTAGTTTTAGTTCAAATAAGTCTTAAGTGTGTATATACATGGATTATATGATTAAGTTGTAAAAATAAAATAGCATCTTTCTGGTGAGCAAACTAACATGTCAACATTGAACTTTACACTTGACAGAAAGGTGACAATAGAAATAAATGGAAGTTGAAAAAGGTTAGAAATGGAGCAGGCAATTTCTGAACACCAAGTAAGGAGACTTACATTCTTTATGTTGACCCGCTAAGTGGACTGGTGGTCTATCAGACCCGTTCGCTGGAGCTACAGATGCTGAAATCAAGAATAGGTTTTTGAGAAAATCTGAGATTTCAGAAGCTTTGATGTTCTTAAATAAATCGGGCTATTCATTCTGATACTGAAATGTACGGCGTGTGGATGAAAAGTGCTCGTTTCAAAGAGTAAAGAAATTTTAAACCGACCAATATGCATATGAACTATACAAGAAATCCGGAGTTCTACACGAGTTGATCAACGCGTAGTTCAGCGTTTCTAAAGGTTTCTTCATCTCAAAAAAATTTTTTTCATTTCGATTCTGGTGACCACCTATGAATCCGCACAGATTCCAAAAATAGTTTATAGAAATGTACTTCTGGAAGCTAAGTCAACAATGGAAGCTATTGCGGTGGCTGCACCTGATATGTTGTTCAGTGGTGGAATCACAGTGCAACTAATGAAAGATATTTAGGTCCCAAAAAACTCAAAGAACCAACATCGTTCAAATAAGCAAAAACCTAACCGAGTTTTTTTCTTATCAAAACAAAGATTTTGGGATGGTACTTACATTTTCCAGATGTTTTTAAAAGCTCAAATTCACGTTACTATCACAATTTTCATGTGAAAAGACCTCCCATTCAAGCATTTCCAAATTTAAAGATTCGAATTTCTGAGAACCGTCTACCTATTTTATACCCTTGGCATTGCTCAGTAAATATTGTCTTTCTCAATAAGCAAAACACTTGGTTGTTATTACATAATTTATTTTCGAACAGACAACGTTTCAACGAGCTTTGCCTACTTCAGACGCTGAAATCTTCGAGTTGACTGCTACGTAGTCAGTCGAATATCTTCATAACAGACGGTAAATCACAAAACCCGGATTTCATTCGCAGCCGGAACATAACAGCTTTCCACATGCGCCGCTTTTTATTAGTCTTCTACTGAATTTCCTATGTAAGACCAAACAAGCAGAATTCATATGGGTTGCTAGTTCATATATCACATGAAAATATGTTCGCATATATTGTGTCACACAGAATAACACTGCCTGCGATTCATGTTCATATAAAAGAATAAAGGATAAAGCTCTCAGCGATGATCAAACACTGGGGATAGCCATGCATTTGTCTTTAATCTTTTAGCCTCATTTGAGGTGGTTGAATGCATATCTGGCCTTTGCAATGACTCGCGGTGGCCTGCCGCTGAACCGAGTTAGTACTGTTTATTCTCCCAGACAAGTCTAAGACTAGTCTGGCACCATTTACCGACCTCGGAGGGATGGGTGGCTTGGTGAGCCATGAGCGCGAGATCGAACTACTAATCTCGTGTGCGATGCAGAGCACCTCTAAACACTGCGTCCATGGGCTCATTCATGCTTGAATATACGAAATTTATACAAAATGTTCAAGATCATATACACTGAGGTTCTAGGTTCCTGTGCGAGCACTGTAAACCGATTCCTCTAAATTTTTCCTTTTAAAACAACGTTCTATAACTGCTCTGGTGAAAATAAAGAGAAAGCGGGACCATATTCTCACTAGAGTTATCGTTTGGGCGTCATATTTCCTCTAAACCTATCCAATTGTCTACTGTAGTAACCGTTGAGAATGGTTAGTCTGTAGGCCACTTTTGAAGATTCCTTTTTCTGCTCTCCTCCAGTGCGCAAGCTGGTGGCTGTTCAAAAATGTTTTTTTAAAAGCGGTTTTTTTGTATGTGAGGAGTGAAAAGAATGGTAATAAACCATTGTGTTTTGGTTACTTTTCTTTCACGCACACTTGGTGATATAGCCATTTTCGGAGCGGCTTATATGATCGCTTAAAAATGAAGCCAGCTTTCAAACGAACACGTAGAATTACTTTTTCATTCAAACTCGATTCGTCGCATCACCTTCGTTCGGTCAGCAGAATAATGGCGAGAATAGCTGCCACCGTCGAGCAAGCCTACTCACTACTCACAAAACATTGAGCTTCTCTTCCATTAGAAGCCGTTAACATGTGCCTTGACAAAACGGAATTCCATCTCAAAATTTCAAGGCAATTTATGACCAACCAGCATTGAGAGTGCTTATGAGGAAGGAAAACCGCAAATCTTCAAGCCACTGCCTATCTCAAAGGCGAACCTGATCACTTCTTCTTTGGATAAAAGCTACAAAATCGCAGAACAAGCAAAAGACGAGCCTAGACACAAATCTTGAAAATTCTATTTTTGCGTTTTAACGTCAACCTTTCTTTACTTATACGTCTGTTTACGCTCAATCTATACTTTTCAGTAAGACTAAAAGCCAATCAATACGACTATTTTGAATATGATCTGAATTAATGAGGCTACAAGGTGTGACTGAAACTGAAAAAAAATTAAGGTCAAAATGTTATACTAATTTGGGGAAAAGCTGATTTGCCTGAGGACGGTGGCTATCATGAACTAGGAGGAAATTAGCATTAAAATGCGTACACGCCGAGTGAAAGCAGGAGAAAGGCGTTTATTTGATTTTAGGAAATTGACTACTTTAGACAAATCAATTCCAAAAATATTTTCTAACAAATTAAAAGTTGACCTAATGAATCAGAATTTTGAAAAGAGCGTAAAAGTAAATGGACTAGAGAGAGTGATAATTACAGAAATAGAAGAAGGTAAGAAAGTACAAGTGTAATAGAGAATGAGAAGCAGGAAAAAGTTCAAAGCGCCTGCGAATCACCTAATCATCGATAGCTAAGAGATTTGAAAAACTCGAATTGTATAAAACTCAGCACTATATATAGTGAATGAGAGGAGAATGGTGAAATGTATAAAAAAAACAATCACGTGATGACAAAGTAACGTACGGGAACAACTAAAAAGCTTCCAACGTAATAATTCTATTAAAGGAAAATGTTGATTTAGCATTTGGATAGGTGAGATAGTGGTGGAAATTTGGATGTGAAATTGACCTAAGGGTAAACATTGCCATGACAGGCTGAGTAAACTGAACACTGCACGGAAACGATAAAGACAGCTCGCCTAACTCTCCTCTCCTAAAGACAAGGGAGATTGATGCTAACCAGCTAGAGCTCCCTTCATGCACTTCAACGACGATCACCTAGACAATCCTCTCTACTGGCGGATATACGCCCATATAAGATCATCTTCGAGGCAAAACTCATCGCCTTCTCATCAGCCCAGCCCAGAAGTACTGTTTTCGTAACAAAATTAGAGAATTAAGCAATATTTCTGTTTTTTTAGCTCGAAAAACAGCAGGCAATAGAAACATAAATGAAAAAACAGATCTCAACTGAGACACTTTAGGCTAATTTGAATATTTACTTGTCAGCTGCCACTCTAAGCCACAAGCTGTTTTCCTACTATACATTCTTGCCATGTTGTTATACCATTCCGAAGTACGCATAATGACATGTACACCAAATTTTCCCAAATCTTTTAGAGCTAACTCTTCGGAATCATTGCTTTCTTGACAGTCGTGATCATTTGTGTCGACTATTCACATCACTCGCTTCTTCTTGCAATGTGACCTTCATGGCCGTCGCATCGAGTCATATCAAGCGGAGTGGAGCACCGCACGAGTGAGATAGCCTTATCCAGTATTGCTTTTTTATGCAAAACGGTTCATGTCCCTAGAACGAACCAACCTTATCTGACGGCTTTCCAGAATATTTAACGGCGCATTTAGTCGATTTTCGTCCGGTACTATTTGCCTTCATAACAACAGGCAATACCGTTGCAGTTGAATTATTGTCGTGGAGCAAACAGAAAAACAATATATCATGTCTTTTGTTTCGAGTGTTTTCTCAAGAACACAGCTCAAATTTCAATATGCCTATTAATCATTTTGCGCCACGCATGTCTTATGGTCCGTTAAAATGGGCTGATTTATAGAGCCCGATACATGTGTTTCGACCTTGCGGTCCTGTCAGTGGGGCAGTTACCCTTAATCGCCTCTTGCCAATTCTGTGTGGGTGCTCCAGTCCCCACATTAAAAGTTAGCGAAGACGAACGTCTTACGCTCTATGTCCAGTGAGATTATCATTAAACACAGAGTGTTGTACACTCGATTGCTCATGGATTGTATATTCAATATATCATATCTTTCGTTTCGAGTGTTCTTGAAATCACTGCATGGCTCAAAAATAATTACTTGGCATAGAAAAACAATATTTTCTCAGCATCGATCCGCATTGAACCTCGGCAGTAGTGCTAAGTCTTAACTTTATAAATGCTCTACTTATAAAGAAACCATAGGAACGCAACCAGTAAAGTCTAACGGCCTATAGCTCCATAACACTTCTGCGTGTCCAACCGCAGCGCACAGTCGGTATTTATACCCGTTAACGTCATCCAAGTTCAGAAGGAGTTCGATATAAAAAATTTCAGCTAATCACGAATTGCTGACATAATTACTAACTAGCAAATAACAACGCCGAGGGTGACTGCTAGCAGGATATTCGGCATTCCAGAGCTCGAAAAGTGTGCTCAATAGGCAAACTGCTCTCTAAATGGACAGTAGTATACTGCTGTCAACATGATTCCTTGAGTGTTTTTTCCGTTATCGCTACCATTTGTAACCATTTGGTGACCAAGCACTTTCTGCTTCGTTAGGGCCTTAGTAATCATTCGAGCTGAAATGTCACACCTTCAATGCTATACGTCACTTCTGATAAAGCCTTCTTAGTGTGCTGTAGAGGTGACAACAACATTGAGTTTCACACTTGACACGTTTTCGGCAAATTTTTCGCTGGACAAAGCTTTTCTCCTAGGCTTGTAATTCAACAGCTCAAATTTCGATTATTTCAAAGATATACTTTGGATCCAAAATGGACTTTTTAGTGCGCTGTAGCAGCCAGAAGATGATACGGTTTTGTACTTGGGCCGCATTGCTTGCTGCCTAAGGTGTAGAAGTTGCGGTGTATCTATCACGCTATTGATTGATCTCGCAGCGCGTTTTCTATTGTTATAATTAAAGTTTTTTTTTTCGCCGCTTTAAAAGAAATCTTACATAGAACATATGATTTTGCTATTTCAAGAATTACTCTACTCGTTCGTATGCTTTTCTCGCATAGGCTTAGGCTGCTTGGAAACAGGCCTATTAGTGGTTCTACTTGTCAGTAACACGAATAAGACTCTCGGCGTTGATCAATCACTGAGGGATGCTCCATGTCTTTGACTTGAATTTTCAGCTTTGTTTGAGGTGATCGAATGCATACCTTTACAGTGACTCGTGATGGCCCACCGAGGTATCAAGACACTGCTGCTATCCTCTCAGTTAGTCTGGTATCAATGTACCGACAGCAGAGGAGTTGAAAGGCTTGGAGAGCCTTGAGCGTGGGATCTAATCATTGACCATCATTGATCAGCTATGTGTAGCACCCCGAATCACTGCGTCACACGCGCTCTTGATTTGGCAATATAAAACGAAAATGAAAAGCTCAAGCCCACAGAATGATAGACAAAGAGTCTTCTACAATCGGGATACAAAAGCCTAAGAATTCCTACCAAATGGAGGAGAAATTTTTGATTAAAAAACAGAATTACGCGCGGAAAAGCGTTGAGTGTGTAAAACACAATTTATTTCTATTTTTACAGGTCATCAAAGAAGCTTATTCAGAAATAAAATGCAGCATTAGATTTTCCGAAATTCAAGTTATCGAATGACTACTAACAATCTAAGAAAGGTAAGAAACACGTCGATCCCAACTGGTTGGAATTGGCAACCTATAACGGAAAAAACCGGTCTTTGGTATTCCTGAACATGTACTATCGATGTCGTTGAAGAACTCTCGTAAAGTCCGCAAATGGTGATGTGTGTTCACATTGTCACTTGGAAATAGTCAAAGAAAATTTCAAAACGCTTTTCAACATTTTCTATGTTGACATTATTAACGAAAATGATTGCTTGTTTACTCATAAGTCAACTAAACACGGACAATGGCGATGCATATCATCACAACAAATCGCACAGTCGATACTGAAGCCCTTACAGCCGCTGTTCAAGCGGTGGCGTTTTGATTACGCCTCTGCTATTACTGACAGAAGCGGTTCGAAATTCAGCTCTGTGATTCAAGATGATTGAGCTTGCATTAGTGCCTCTAAAGTCTAAATCACTGAATACACGACTATCACCCAATGGATGAAAGGTTTAAATGACTTTGCCCCAACATGAACATATGGTGCTTTCTTTTTACTTGAACATCTGCTTTATAGTACTATAGTACAGCAGTATAGTACTAGTAGTAGAGTAGTCTGGAATCCACGCATAAGTGAATCGGGTTTTGTGAAGACTTTGAGCGTTTCTTTCAGGACTTAAAGGTGGCAGACTTATCATTGACACATGGAACACTGATGTAATGATTGAATAAATTTTGTACCGGTATCGATGACGTAAACCATCGAAAACACATTTACGAATACTTTCCAATATCACCTTATTATAAGACACTAAGCTGCATTTTTCACAATTACGAAGGAGCAACACTTCGATGATGTGACACTTGAATTCTGGGGCCACAGGGTTATAGAACTAATAAAATAATCAGTTACCATTGGAAAAAATGTTAAACTGAAAACAAAAAAATTGTTTAAGCCTACCACGGAAATGTACAGTCGTTTTCATTGCTCATTATTACTAATACGAGAAAATATAGTGTTCTCGTAATACTAACAACCGTTAAACCATATGAAATGGCTTGAAAAACAATTCACGCTCGGAAAAAAGCACGAGCCGACAGTTTACGTGAGGAGTTGAATGGTTACGCGCAAGAAACAAGTTCTTAATTTGTGATGCACTTATAAGCAGTCACAAACTGGCTACCCAAATCGAGGCGACTTGTTACAGCGCTGAAGAAACCCAGAACGATCGCCACATTAGAACAATATAGATGACCCAATGATGTGAAGTGGTGCGCAACAGCTTCTGTATCAGTTGGGATTCGAACCCACATCTCACTCTATCCGGGAACGCATGCTGAACCGTTTGAACCGTTGCACTACCGACGCCCGTTTTTGACACCACTCGTTCCACGCTACAACGTGTTATCTGTAAACACCCAACCGCCAACGGTCTGGCGTGTGCAGCCGTTATCGACATTGAACCCACTTTTGCTGATAGATATTGGGTATTGATAATCAATCAGAATTCATATAATCTGACCGCTTCTTGTGTTGATAGTGCAACGGTTTAGCACTCGCTCACGGATAGAGCGAAATGTGATTTCGAATCCCAGCTGGCGCAAACGTTTTGTACATCACCGTTCAACATCACTGAGTGTATTGCAACATCATAACACCGCTAGAGGCTGCCAAATAATATGAATTCCGATTGAGTATAGATGACATAGAACCCCTTGTGATGATGTATGTTGGAATGACAATCTCAACACGTTTTCTTCAGCTTTACATTTTGGATAATCAACACTGATGTCTAGAAATTCATTACCCACTAGACCGTCAGTAAAGCGTAAACGAGATGTAATTCATTTTCCCATCGCGTCCTTTGAACTACGTGGCACAATGAAGTGCCGTTCGTTATTTTTCGTTGTCAAGGAGACGCCAACGTGGCGCAGTTGTCAAGCAAGAATGATTTGAGGGCAACCCAGTCCCGGAAAAGTCACATTAGATACCCTCTTTGCACTGAGAATAAGAGTATTGTTGAGGTTAGCTCATAAATTGCAAAAGCAAGGTTATTGAGGTCAAAACCCATCTACCAGGAGCCGTCATTTGTGAGATTCTCCGGACAGTTTACATAATGATAAAAAATAAACATGAAAAAAGATAATAGACGAAACCCACCCATGACGTGTGTATATGTGTTTGGACAGTGGTAGCCGAGTCTTGCTATTTGGGCTCAGTCTCTATAGCAGCATGATGATAAATGGAACGGAATCGGATCTAAAACGATTTGCTGACCATCATGAATAACGGTGGCCGACAGATGACTACGACAGAAAAGCTACCATAACTATTTTATCCAAAAATATTTTTGAGCGAATAAAATCGTAAGAAAAAATCAAGCCACGTATGCAGCTAAAGATGCACGCTGTCCATGATCAAAACTGATCAGTATTAAACAAGAATATCTGAAAGAAACGGAAACACTCAAAGTGGTGATATCAAATAGGACTTGTCTGCCTTTTTTATACGATTTTGATCGAAAATCTAATTAACTAAACAACGTCTTAGAATGACAAATCTCTAAAAAACGAAGCCAATGAGATGTACAATACTTCAAAAAATAGTAGAGAATGGACGAATCATTGTATGACATCACAATAAAAGCCCATATGATGAAACTATTGACTGGATTTTTTTCAACTCAATGACAATTAGCGAAATTCACTCACATCGAATCTCACAGACCACTCCGAAGCCCCATCTGCAGCTGTTAGCACTGATGAGGAATGCTCATTCAAGAGCCAAGAAAGCAATCAGCACTGGCAGTTGTAGCTTTATCAGAGTGCTTTGGTATAGAGAATTATCTACTAGTGGTGGTGTACTAGCGCTATTCTACGATGGAGATGTAACAGCACATTCAAGCTGAAAGCCTTCACACATGGATGAGATAGATGTGAAAACGAAAATAGAGACACTTGTATTGGATTATTAAGGCTTCCGTCGGAATTATAACTTATTATTACTCATAGCACGACATTCAGCACTAATGATGTGCTTGAAGTATGAGACCATGAGACAGAAGTTGAGTAACCACAGAGGCCTCCTTTGAAGAACGAGGTTTCAGTCTTTGCGAATAATCATGATTCACTGGCCTCCATGCGATAGTGGCTAAGTTCACTTATTTTGAACAGAAAGACCATAAAAAACAAAGATTTATTTTTGTGCAACTAGTTTATTTCAATAAAAAGTGAAGCTCCGTAAATGGACAGTATTAACGGGAGATTGAAATTTGCGAGCACTAATAGGATTGCCGAGCGAGTGCATGAATAGAGAGATGCATTGCTACGGGAGAACATAAAAGCAAGCGCGTTGCTCACACAACCAAAGAATGTCGAGTGGGAATCGATTGAAGCAGGTACCCTTGCATATGGTTTCGTGAGCTTAATTAGTATGGATTACGTCGAACGTAAGGTTACGCTTCATTACCAACATGTCGCAGAAGACGTCAGGTCGGTACGAAGCCTCTTTTACTACCTTCGTCGCACACCAAACCAACAATGACGTTTAAATAGGTCCTCGCTCGGAAGGGTCAAAAAGCGAGTTAGTGCTTAATGTTGTAGCGTCGGTGACGTGAGTCAACGAAGCCGTGATGGCGTAGAAGTATGCGTCATTCATCAAACGATCTCTTCAGAATCCCTATGGCCAAAACGCGAGCGTGGGGAAGTTCAACATGTATACATAAATTAAGCCGACAACAACTACTTTCCGGCAATCTATTCGTTGGTTAACTACGATCAGCCTTATGCCTGTGTGTGTATGTATGTATGTAATGTATTATGTATGTATATATGTATGTATATGTATCTTTGTATGCGATGTATGAATGAGTGTGCATGTATGTGTATATATGTATGTATGCGTACGTATGTATGTAGGTATGTATGTATGTATGCATGTATGATATGTATGTGTCTTGTATGTATGATGTATGCATGTGTGTATGCATGTATGTATGTATGTATGTATGTATGTATGTATGTATGTATGTGTGTATGTGCGTATGTATGTATGTGTGTATGTGTTATGTGTGCATGAATGTATAAATGCTATCTGTCTGTCTGTCTATCTGTCTGCTTGCCTAATGTACAGAAATAGGCAATGACAACATCAAATTTATCAACATGGATTGAGTGGAAATTCGAAGGAAACTATGTGTTGAAATCTTTAAAAAGAGCATCCATTAGTAACGCTGACTCTTGATAACATTCACGATATGTTGAGTATACGACAGAAATGTTCACACTGTTTTCGATGACCGAAACAATAAAAAAATATGACTACACAATTGTTGTAACCGAAGAAGGGAATCGATGATGGAATAATTCAGTTAGTCTGTCATCAATGCATTGACGAAAGTGCGAAATCGGCACTTTGTCCATAAAGTTTCGACATCGCATTGTTGACGATGTGCCCATTCTAAATGATGCAGGCAAAAGCTGAGACCACACAAATGATCCAGCTTTTGCGGAGTGACATTCGTACTGTCATATCAGTTTGATAAGGTCATCGGCTTTTATCATGAAACACTTTGAGCACAAAAAGGCACTTGACAAGAGAAACACCATATGCAGTTTATATGGAACTGGTCAATCAAATTATGAACACCTGCTCGAAGAGTTTCGGATTATAACAAAATTGCAGCTCTTCCAAATCCTTCCCAAAATTTCAGCTGTACACTTTACGGGTATGTCGATCAGTAAACCTGGATCTGTGAGTAGCCAAGCGATTTTTGAGGACTATTTTCAGTGAGATGAATAAAAGTTTCTTCCGTCATGTCAACGAGATACATCAGCAGTTGGTGACTTTTCTCCCTTTCAATACTTGTGGTCGAATTCTAACCACAATAGGCCATAATCATAGACAGATGTCATAGGAGAGTGGTATAAATGACAGCTTTGCTAGAGTCCGCTCCCGTGTGAATGCCACATTTCTAAGTACTTTTGCTTCAAAAAGTCAAAGTAGAAATCTAATAAAAACGAGAAGAAGGCCTTTCATAATTACTTTGTTGTTGCACTTTATTGGTTTCTTTTCTTGGATGAAAAATTGGTTATAGTTACTTTCATTGTAACAAAATTGTATTTATTAGAGAATGAGCAAAGCAAGAAAAAAGTTCAAAACTTTTGGGACAAAATGATGTCATTAAAGGGTCTTGAAAAAATTCTGTCCTTCTAAGACTCAAAAGACACTGGTGGGCCGATTTATGGAAGAGCGGCAGTCCTGTAAATAGAACTTCAGCGAGAAGTAAGGTCGTTGGCCTACGAGATGCTAGAGCACGGAACAGGAAAAGCAAACAGACCCCAGTTTCAAGTCACGGTTTATGTGTATTTGACATCGGACACATCGATCGTGTCACAAATACACATTACATTACAAGGATGACTGCTCGTTTCCAGCTAGTGTTCTCATTCACCTTGACTACCAAAGCTATAGTCATCAACCTTGTCCTTCGAATAGACTGAAGTCTGTCAACACCACGTCATTTTTTTCATAAGAAGCCGCAAGATGACAGAAGCACATAGAACAAATGAGTCAAGGAAATTTTTCAACAACCATTGATCACAGTTAAAGGATAGTGGAGAATAAAACCATGAATACCTGATAGTTATTACTGCTAACAAATTTCTTCGAAAAATGGCAAAATAAGCACTAAATAGAAACTGCAGTGATAGAAAGGAGACCATTTCCAGCAAGCAAAAACTGAAAAGTATTTCGTAATGCCATAGTATGTCTAATGAAGATCTTCCAAAGATGTGCTTAGAAATGCCCAGCAGTATACACAGGATATTTCGTTAGACAGTGCCTTGATATGTCGTTAGCTCATTAGAATTCATTGTATAAAGCAGATATGCATTCTCTTGTTTGTAGCCTTGTTGTGACGTTCATAGGGCATTGTTGTTGACTGCTGGAGAGAGTTGGGGGTGGAGCTTGCCCACTCGCGACGAGCATCACAACTACTCGGCCACGGTGCCCCGTTTGTTCACTCTAACAAACTCAAACTGTCTGAGTTTGTTACTCCACTTTAGCGAAATATTAGGTCAAGGAAAAAGTTTCTGAACATTCGCCGAAAATTCAAAGTTTATGCATAAATTCAATTAAGAACAACAATAATTGTTTTTTAAAACAAATGCCATCAACATCCACGATCTTCTGCCAGCATATATAAGCTTCCAGATTTCTTTTAAATATCATTCTTTGGTTTTTCAATGAAAAAACTCGTGACATGTCTCTTCAGCCTGATCAGATGTTTCGAATCGGCGTTCACACAGGAAAGGTTCCATTGAGCAGAATGTGACCATAACGGGCGACACAGCATATGGACTGTAGGCTGGGTGCGGCAGGACCTCGACTCACTCCTGTTCATCAAAATTTTCCATAGTCTTCTTGTGGTGTGAGGTTTATCATTGTCTTGCTGAAGCAATGCGCGCTTTCAACGAATCAATGCTGGATACTCTTCCTTCAGAGTACCATAACTGGTATTGTCGTGGGAAGTTTCTTATGAAAATATTCCTCAGATATTCCCATAAAATTACAGCAACCGATACTATATTATTTTTTCCGCCGGTGTTAAAGAACTTTTCTTTAATTCATTATTTGAAAAGGTGAAGGTGCCATAGCCAAGAAAGAGAAATAAAGTAAAGCATACCTAGAGAAATTAAGCAATCAAATAATGACGAAGAAGCTCTTTAATCCGCTATTTACATGTCGCCTTAGTTGCAACACTTGAATGCCTTTCGATTGCTCCATGTTCAGCATAATCAAAATCTCTAAGAAGCAATAGAAATTGGATCAACAATATAGAATCAAAGTTCAAATTTCAAGACGTTTCTATCATAGAGCAGATTTTCCAGTGCAAGCTGTACATATTGATAAATTCTCAAAGTACAACAAACGATTGAAGGCATTTATACTAAGTTGATATAATAGCAAGCTTCAGTTTTCGGACAAGCGAGTTCAAGATATGTCTTGTGACGTATCGTTGCCCTGTGAGTAAACAATTACCTGGAGTTCTCACGTAATATTTATCTGAGACCCCAGTCTAACCTCAATACAATGACGTATGTCCACGAAGGAACGCTGACTGAATAGCAAACGTATCTATGAACGCTAGATTATGATACACAAACAGATGGTCATCTCCATACGAAGATATTTGAAAATAATGCATTCAATATTTATATTTTGAAGCCCGCTAAGCATGCTGTAAAGAATACAAATGCAATCCATATACGAGCTACTGAAATATCAAGCCGATGGAGGGTAGCTCAGTGATGTTGATATCATTTAGTACTAGCAATGTGCTGGTTCGATCTTTTCCTGGATCCGCTGAGCCTTCAGCCTTTCCGAGTTCAAAAAACGGCACCATTATTGGCATCCTTCCTCGGTTCAGCCGATGAGTTCATTCTCTCCCAAGTGATGAGTCGCGGTAGTACAAACAGGCGCCTGTACAGCACTAGACCTTACCATTCAAAACATGCTATATCCTTATCAGATTTTATCGTTTTGAGCGGGACTATAAAAAAGCGGTCGATAGTAGAGGCATCATCATTGTCTAATAACAAACATATTATCCAATGCATAAAAAATCTGCCCTCTATTATAGTGAACATTGGGCTCGCCTGAGCATGGCGATCTCAGGACTCCAGCGAGAATCGCTTCGCACAACATTCAACGACACTGACAAAGACTGATAAAAGTTCTACAGTAAAAACGGAAAGTTTTTGGAAATTATGGAAACAGGGAAGCGTATAGAATCCCGGAAAGGCACAAAATATTTTTGAAAATGAAAATAAAAAAATGTTAAGCAATGGTTTCCACAAAACATTCAACCTCAGAAAAGAGCAAATCCGAATCTACTGTACTATTATATTACTTCTTCTATAATTTTCTCTGGCTCTGATTGTGAAGCTCACAAAGCGTAATTTTTTCGTTTACACAAATCTCTCGGCTACGTGAGTGATTGAATATCATTCTATAAAAAAGGACACTGTGTTCCATAAAGCACTAGTGACGTTTTGTAGGTCTAACACTTATATTTATGGAATTCTCTTCATGTAGCCTCAGAGTGTTTCCACTTCTTCTAACAGACGAAAATTCTAGTGTTTTTTCTGCCATTTCGAAGTTTCATGATGTTTCATTTATACCTATGAGAACTGAGTGGTGAGCAGAATTACGACTTCAGACGGGAGTCGAATCCGCGATCCATTCATACCGTGGACACGTTCTACCACTACACCACCGAGTTACATTTGTGCCACCACTCATTATTCAATGGGGTGGATTCGGGTTGGTGGGTGAAGGGAACGCAGGTTCGACTCCCGCCTGAGGTCGTATTTTTGCTCACCACTGATTCTCTTAGGTATACATCTTCTAACAGAATTTCATTGAACCACCTGGTTAAGAATATTCAATTATTTTTTTACGTGTATCGTGGACATAACTTCGGTACATAGAGTTGAAATCTTGCAAAAAAATTATTAGGTTGAGCAAAAAGTTATGGCACTTGTAATTTGGCTGAGGAATATGATGTTCAGCAGCAAGCCGTTGTCAACAAGTAGCACCAATTTGCATTGTCCACAAGAAGGAGAAGAATTAGAGAAAATCGTGGACAGCGATGGCATATACTTTCATCAATAATCAATGTTGTTTTTGTTGTTAATATGGGCAGTAGAACGAAACTTTCAAAATTTTCCCAAAACTTTTTGGGCAACCCTAGCACTTATTATTCTTGCCGCAGTACAAAATCGGTTTCTGGGCGTTGCCATGCTCTGTGGCAGCTAATGGATTTCTAACTACTACAGGATACATTCGCCACCAAGAAGCAGATCACTGTGCATGGACTACAAATGAGTAACATCTGTCATGGGCAAAAAAGCACTGCCGGGTACGATTCTCCATCCGAGTGGTGCTCGATCCATTGAATTTGATTCGGTGAGACGACAACACCCACATCGTGCCCGAGAGCGACGGCCTGTGAATCATCGCCTAGATTTAGTCCAGTTGTGAAGAAAAGGAAGACGTTGACAGTTCGCAAAATAAAAATACCAGCCTCAGGTTAGCTCAATTATAGAAACAAATTCTCCACTTGTTACTCTCATCAAAGAATTATAGTATTCTAGAAAAATCACCACATCAAAAAAGGAGAGCAATTTTTGCAGACTCGAAAAATGCGGTTGGATGTCTTCAGTACATGAAATTTTCAACAAAAGTGGCAGAAAGTGGCAACTGTAACTAAAATCCAACTCTCACAATGTGGAATTCACTGTTTCCGTCATAAGCGGACACGAGATTGACATTAAATTTCTGATTCTTAAAAACTGCTTTTGCACTTTGACCCTCTTTACTTGCTCTTTATAACTCTTTGGTTGGAGACCAACCGTAAACTCCTTCAAATGAGTGAACAATGTCTCTTGCTCAGATGAAAAAATCAGCCTGCGTTATGGCGCGCGAGAAAAAAACTCCAATGATAAATTCCAAGACTAAGTATCTGTCACCTCGACATTCTGACCACGTTGCGGACCGCGTTGATATTTCGCCAGGCACGCGACGCGGTCGCCGGTTGGCGGATGTGATCCAGTGATGATGTGGTAGTTTTATAATGATGTTTAGATTTTTATCGTTATCATCAGTAAATGGTCCAATTTGATCGCGAGACCTGAGAAAGATTAGCTTTATAGAAACCCTTCACTAATATTTTATCTTTTGTAGCGATTAAGTGACTTCAAAATCAATATTTGCTTCATAATTGCCAGCAAACTGCAGTGAAGTTTAATGGTTAAGTATTCCGACGAAACGGAATCTCCTCCCATTACTAAAACATGCTACTAGAGATTTTTTAGAAAGCAAGCCTAGTATCAAAATCTGTTCTAACTAAGCTAACGAGTGGCTACAGAATCATAGATAAAATAACAAACAAATGTTAGATAATAGCTGGAAATATGCTCCCTCCCGGAAGGTTGTGGTTTTCTCATTGGAACATAGCAGATTTTTAGACCCATGAGCATTCTTTCCACTTAAAAAGTTATCCTTGAAGAAGTTCATCCTGTGATAATGCTCATTTAAAAGGCGATCTCTCTTCAGAACTTCAATTTAGCAATCGAATCCCTTGGCGCGCACCAACGCTGCTTGCCCGCCACCCAGAGCGCCTATTGGTGCATGAAAAACAATACATTTGATCCGCAACATG
The DNA here is from genome assembly GCA_019055375.1 of Parelaphostrongylus tenuis. Lineage (NCBI taxonomy): Eukaryota > Metazoa > Nematoda > Chromadorea > Rhabditida > Metastrongylidae > Parelaphostrongylus > Parelaphostrongylus tenuis. Next base: position 65,400 of record JAHQIW010000607.1, on the reverse strand, counting down.
TTAATAATTTTTTGTTTTTCCTTTAAGACAAAGACGAAATTTCCACAATACAGTTACTCAAGCATTTAACGTTTCGGCAGTTTCGTTTTTTTAGAACGTGGAAATATCACGTTGTCCATAATCCAGTCAGTCAAATACCTCCACTGCTCTTTTAAGAATAATCACCACACCTAGATTTCAATATAATCAAACACAAAACGGCTTCCATCATACCGATTTTTATAAGTCCTTTCAGTGAGCTGTTTAAAGGAGACCACCATGGCAGAGATCACTTTGACCGGTTTGCACCTCCCGCATCAAAATACCTAATATAGCTTCATAGCACCTTGATTACATTATCACGTATGATTTCAGAAGTGCTTCTGACTAATGCCACCAATCCAAGGTTGAGCAGTACTCAGCATTTAATGGCAACTATGGTTTCAAAAGACACAACCAACACGCTCAAGAAATTCTGGAAGAAGTTAAGAAATTGAGGCACTTACTTTGAGGAGATTAATCAACGTAATCTCGTATTGTTAAATTGTTACATGTCAAACTTGCCACGTTCTCAGCCAGTTCATTTGTAATTTCATAGACAATAAGATGGTTTTTTTTGTGTAATCGCCTATCATTGTAACGCTTCATGAAGCAAATCAACATACATGAATAAATGTTGAAATACAGAACCAACAATATTAGCACAAAATAGTGATTGTGACGATTCCTATGAACAGATAAAGTGTTATTTTTGGAAAGATCTTTAGAAAGCCTGCATTAAAATCCACGTCAGAGATCACAACGAATAAATGTAGCTCTCGAAAAGTTAAGGCATCTTTTCGAGATAAAAAAAGTGAATATGCAACACAATTTATATCAATCACTATACAGCATTCTTTCAAACATTAGGAACAAGCAAGATGCAGAAAGGTAGAAAACTCTGAGATCAAGAATTAGTTCTTAGCATGATTATGCATTACTAATTCAAACCGTTTTCACCCATTCCTCAATTATGACGCTACTGGCATGGGGAGACACGAGACTGCTCACTGAAATTTCATTGAATACAGTCTATTACAACGATAATCGCTAAAAGTTTCGGCGGTTTTCCCTTCTTGGAATCTCGAAAGGTTTGACTCACAGTACACTCAGTCAACGCTTCAAACCGCGAAAGAACGTGAACAAAATTTTATTCCCGTAGTAAACAGCCTCTTCTCGGAAGCACTCATCCGTTTACTTTTTAGATCTCCCAAATTCATTGGAGGCAAGCCGCACAGAGTCTTGCGTGGAATAGGATTGTGTCTAGCGCAGGGCCATCAACTTCTGCAGGACTCCTGGTAGCCTGGATTTACAAGTGTGCTATCACTCACTACCAACGAGTGATTAACTAATTACCAGTGTGTTAGAGAACGAGCCTGTTGAGCAAGGTTCTCTAATCCAGCGATGATCGCGACCGAATGTTCGACTCGAACGAAATGAAGGCGAACATCAACAACGAGGACGAACGACTGTGGACGATTGACGCAAAATGGCCGCCTCTAAAGAAGACGAAACGCGTTGAAACGTTGGCCGAATGGAATCTTCCCATTGAAAACCTCCGTATTACAGGCTTAATAAACAGAAAAGATGATCAATGGTATATGCCGAGGTTGAGGAAAGACGGCTAACGATATATAAGCATAAATATTAAGCTTTGCTTGAGAAAGTCCGCTTCAGACAAGACAGGTAGCAGTGGTTAAGACACCATCGTAATACTCTAAAGCGCCAGCTAGTCCGTGAACATTCTGTATGACCGTCCGCACGAACTACGAATTGATATGCTCCAACGGTAGATATGACAGTTTAGATACGCTGCGCCTAGTCTTTTGTGAAGCATGCGCGGAAACACATTGAAGATACACACATCATTCTGCATCTGTGTAGAAGAGCAGCCTAGATCGAAGACTCAAGTTATACAAAACATGCACGAAAAGGGCATAAAAACTTAACGGAGATTTCAATTTAAAAGTCAGTCATTTCGCACAAAAATCTAAAACGTCTACACGAAAACCTTGAGGCGTTTTTGTTGAATGTTCAATGTCAAGAATCCAAAACTGAACCGCAAGGAGGAGTGTCTCGTGATCGCGCGTGACCTCGCGTCACACCCCAGGATATTTTTTTCTGACTTAAGCCAGATATCTTACTACCCTCATGAAAGACTTTGTGCGCCTTGTTTCCACTGAAACAAATTGGAAGACTTGAAATCAAACAAACGGTGAGTGTCTAAAGTAGAAGCTGTTCAGTGTGAGAACCAAAATCCGTCTATCATTTTTTTCTGATAAGTCTCTCGCTATGAAAAAGGCGAAACTTTTTCGCTATGAAAAAGCCGGAACGCCAGCCATCTTTGTTCTACTATGTTGTATTCAATAAAATCCCAGTCAACAACCTTGTGTCTGCTCACCAAAAAGAAAAAAAAACGGAATTACTTGGTGATTGTCGAGATCAAGAGATAGTCGACCTGAGAAGTAGACATGAGGATCTTGTCATACTGATTACTCACGACAAGTGACATACTGAGAAATTTCTACTTCTTCAGAAAACTTGAAAAATCTGGATGACTGTACATTCTAGTCAACCAAGCGTATCAATAACTTCAGCAGAAAAACTGTAAATAGAAAGTTCTGTGGAGATTGGTAGGTGCTCTATCAATCGCTTACCATTTCCTGCTAGTTCAATGATTTAATGGGAACCAAAGAATTCTGTGGATAGGTGGATAATGTGCATCTATCACAGTGAAATATGTACTGAGTATTGCATGAAATCAAGCGGGATAAGGCCATTCCTCGCTATGGTTCATATTTTGATGCCAAGACAGTTCTATGCGCCGAAGTTCTAGACTTCTATGTGAGATAATGACTGGTATTTTAGAATCTTCGCATTGTCTCTACGTCCTATCCGCGCCTGGTAGAGCATTCGCTTATTTCACTTTACCGTCTAGGTGTTCCTTCACATGTTCGCAGATTGGTCTATTCGTTTTGCCAATATATTCGTCCTGAATACTCTCGGTGAGATCAGATAGGCCGTACCCGAAACTCATGCAGTCACTATCTCCACAGTTAGTGCATATTATTTAATCTTGCATTGTGTTAATACATAAGGTCATACAAGAGGCCACTAACTATTTGAGGTCTTAAAGTGTTCCATAGTAGTTCAATCAATGTGATCGAATTTTCCTGACCCGTTCCTCTGAAACAACGCCTTAAAGTTTAGCTTCGTGAAGAGCTACTTCCTTGAGATAAAATGACCCTTGTTTTTACTAGACTTATGGTTTGGAGGCGTGGCTCTTCTCTAATCCTGTTCCTAGCAGCTAATTTTTTATAACCAGTGGAAACGGCTATTTGCCGAGCCAATTTTAGGGGCTCTTCCTTATGTCGCCCTCCTGCGCCTATTGATGATTATTAAATACACGTTTAACACAAGGACGATCCTTGTGAGCAATGGATGAGAAAAGAGGCAGTGAACCAGTATGTTTTTACTACCGAACTTTCAAGAACATTTCGTGATGTGACCGCTGTATAAAAAGAAATATATTTGGCGCGTTGCCCGTTCTTATAATCATCACCCTTATATGTCGCTGGATGGAGCTCTTTGAACTTCTAATGCCCTTTGAATTATGTAAATTTCGGCAAATTTTTCAAAATGTACATAATTTTCAGAATACCCTTCTTACAACTCCGGAGCATTCATGATAGGATTATATATCCCACGGGCCGCGGTTGATGGGACCACAACTCCTTACAAGACCGCCTTTTTCAATACGGTCAAAATCGTAGTTCGAGTTTTCTGCTGAGGTTATGGAAGCCCTTAGCACTATACTGTACACAAACTTTTCCTTTACATACTCTGAAGAAGGTGAAATCAGCCGAAAGTTCAGGTATTGTGAACAAACAGTACAATGACAACCTTGAGAAAAAAAAGCAAATCGTTGAATCAAACACAGTTAAACAAAGAGTCGATCACGCAAGTCTCTGAAACTATTCTACTATATCCAGAGTTCTGTAGAAAGTGAGTTGAAAATGATGCATCAAAATAAGCTACCTCACTCTAAAACTTACATAAAAACAACGTGACCTCGTCATAAATGCTGGTGAGATCATATTAATCGCTATCGCCGTAACTTGACTACTTGCCACATAAGTTCCCCATGTTCAGCAGCTGACAGACTCCTTCTTACTGTTACAGGAACAACGGTTTCACTATCGACAGGCTCCAAGAGATTGTAGCTGTCATGCTTAATGATCAAAGTACAAAACGTATTCATCTATTTTATTATCAAAATAATCGAAGCAATTGAAAATCGCGACATTTCAAAGTAGGGTGGAGAGCACGAAGTCAAGGAATGATGAGATATGTAGTAAATTCGTAGATTGATTAGGGTCCTTGGAATCAAAATTTTAACATGGGACCAACCCGCAGTCATATTTCTCCTAAACTCCGTCACTATTTTTTCTTGCGAGATAAAAACCTTTTCAAGCAAAGAAACAATTTCTACAATTATTGTTAACACATAAGGTTGTACAAACGCCAATATGTCACAGAACTCTAGCATTTTCATTGTCTACTGCTAGATTTTACATATTTCTTTTTACGGTTCTACATTATTAGTGACCTTATAAAGTACCCAATGATGTAGAATGATGTGCAAAACATTTGCGTTAAGCGGTTCCTGAACCAGCATTCCACCCAATCCGGGGGTGCGTGCTTTAGCCCTCATACCACCGATGCCTGTTTTGACACCACTCTTTCTATACAATAACGCATCTATTTGTCCAATCGACCGTCAACGAATTGGCTTGAGTAGTCGCTCTCGACATGAAACCCAGTCAGGCTGACGGACATTGGCTACTAGATGATCAATTTTTTTAAATTCAACCTCTTCTAGCGGTGGGCATGTTATAATATATCCAGTGATGTGGAGGGATGTGCAAAACATATGCGTCAAGAGGAACTTCGACCCGCATGACCCTGAATCCAGGGACCGTTGACGTTTGGTTGCTCACAGATAGATGCGTCATTACGTAGAGCTAGTGGTGTCAAAACAGACATCGGTCGTGCAAGGGATAGAGCACGCGCTTCCGTATTGGATTAAATGGGTGTTCAAGTCCTGCTTCACTCAAATCTTTTGCACATCACTGTACACCATTGAGTATACTATAAGAATACTATCGCTAGACGCGTTTAAATAAAAAAAAAATCTGCGTGATCATCTAATACCCAATATCTGCCAGCATGACTGGGTTCAATGTCGACGGTGACTACTCAGGCGAAATCATTGATGTTTGTTTGCTGACAGATAACCCGTTCCGCAGAAAGAGTTGTGTCAAACCAGGCGTTGGTGGTGCAAGGGATAGAGCAAGTGTCCACGGATTGGATGAAATATGGGTTCAAGTCCAAACTGACTCGAATGCTTTCCACATCTCTTCACTTCACTAGGTATACTATGATATTATACCATCGCACAGTTCAATAGAAACGGTCCAAATTCCATAGAAAGAGTTCTGTTTGACCATTTAATACCCAAATACTGTCACTGACCGTTTTCATACCGTATTAATAAGTTGATAAACTGCAGAAAAGAAAGATATTTCAAGCGGGAGCATATTAGAAAATTTTGATTGTTTGGCTAAGCTCGCTAATCTTGAAACAGTACGTCTCAAACAGAAGGGAAGTAGATTAGCCAAAAGAGACGACGTACACAATATTCAGTCATCTGACAGAGTCTAAATGACCTACCACAAATCCGAGATAATTGTGGAAAACCTCGTAGCACGCTCCATTGGTTTTATTATTGTGCACTGCGTCAACGTAGAACTGTAACAATTAAGATGTCAAATTCAGAAACATGTGCTAGTTTTTTAGATAATAAGAATATATTTATATGGACACGGATTTCATTAGTGAGACGACAAGAGGTCCGTCCAATAGTGGCAAATATTCCACCAAATGTTCTAAGCAATGACTAAGAACACCCGCTGTTAATATTTGGCTTATTGCACCGGTAGTGTTCGTTCTTAGCGCCATACTTTGAACGAACATATTCAAACTTAATTAGTCTAAAAGTGAAGTCAATTGATCTTTGTCAATGAGGTGGAAGCCTGCTTATTCCGTCGCTGTAAAGCCCAAAGCCCAGATTAGCACGTCATTTCTAGATAGCATCTGTTGAGGTACAAGCCAGACAAGCTCTCGCCATTGATTAATCCCTAATGGATTGCGCACGGAATGGGTGACCCGGCCTTCGCATTCTCTCATAGTGACCTACTATGGTACCAATTCAGTGTTAGTGTCCTAACAGATATGCCCTGCACGAAACCGCCGACCGTAGGAATGATGAGTTTAGTGAATTTGGATGCGGAATTGAACCGACTACATATGCGCAGTAGGGTAACTCTACTCACTCCACCACTTGTACCCAATTCTCGTACTCGTACTGTCGAGATACTCGAAAAATCTCGAACGATTAATGAAAGCCATATCACTAATTTGAACATTTACAGTGATGCTTGTACAGTGTGTGGTCATATGTCGTCAGTTGAAAGCCTTCTTTTGTGAAAAAAGTGCAGTATAAAGTTCGTCTCGACGATCATAGGTTATTTCCTGCTATCCGGGTACAAATGTAGAGAGGCCCCCTTTCGCTAGACAAAGACGTTACATTGCATTCCTAGTAATCATAGAAAAGCTTCGATCTCTGGCCACTGCGCAGCGCAACCGTTGCTCGAAACACCCTATTATAAAGCTGTAGCAGTCAAAATAAAATTTTACTTTACCCTGCCGCGTGTTTTTATGATTACTTTGCTGGAAGCACGAAAAACTCATGAACATATAGAGCAAATCATGTAGTATCGAAGCATACGTTTTGCCTGGAGCTTCTTTCAAAAGGAGAAAAAACCACGAATTAAATAACAAAGATTGCATTCTACATGCGAATCGCGCTGACGAGATAGATTGATCGTCATATGGACAATACGGCCAGCCCCCTTCAGCCCCAATACACAAACTAGCCGACGAAGAAATGCACTGCGTATGTGGAGTTTAAATTTGTTTTCCCTGCTAGACTGCGGTGAAACGGCCTTCCCAAAAAATAAGCACACCATTGCAATCATGGAAACTTACGTTGTCGCATAGATATTAATGATTGCAGGGAACAGTTCTCTCGCGAGAAATATACGTGTGTGATATACAAATGTTTTCTTTATGCTACAGTGTTATAAAAAGGCTTTTCAAAAACGACTATGTAGCGCAGAACTCAGTGACTTAGGCTTTCGAATGGTTACTAACACTTACATAAAAATTTTCCTGCCCAGCGAGGGGGATCGTTTCTTCGTTCGTTCCCGGATAACAGAAAAGAACTGTAGATACACCCTTGGAATACATGTGCCCATTCCCATCCAAAAGTAAGCGTTAAAATTGAAAAGCACATATTGTCCCAACAACATAACATACAGTGCATGAGGGCGGCATTATTTTTAAACTGAACAAGTACGTACGAGGTGCAGACAGTGCAAGAAGCCAGTTTGCTCAGAAAATTTCAATTCTGGTTATCAAATGTCATAGTAAATGCTTCAAACCCTTGATTGGGATGACGCACTGCATATTCATTTTTACCTAGGATACCATGATAGAACTCCCAAGAGAAGGTTTGAAAAATGAGTGCCTATCGATCACATGTGAGCTAACATCGTATTATCAATTAATTTTGTATAGTGAACAAACACACATCGATAACTTCATGTACAACTACACATTAGTCAAACTTAGATAAATAGTCAGGCAAAACCATTCCGTGGAGTTGCAACATTTTACTAAAATCCTTTCAAGTAGTCAAATGAAGTCTGCCAAAATATCGGTCAAATTGATACAGACTAGAAGATGTCGAATAAGCTTGTTGAGATCATCCTAATCAAATAACAAAAGTCACAGTAACGATATTACACAACGTCAAAATGCTCCCTAAGGAAAATTCTTGAACTAATTGTTGCTAAAACACCAGCAGTTAAGTTTATAGCAGAAAAATCTCAGAAGACATAACACAAGTGATGTTGCCTCGGAAAATCAGTCAGACCCTTGAGGCTTTCGCTTCAAAGAGGATGATGTCTACATTTTTTCGTATTTATGCGAGCTATACATGGGCCTTAATGCTCACATCTTATAAAATAAGATCGCTAATAAGGCATGAATACCTTTCCAATAGATGAGAAAGAAGAAAGACGAATGGACGCAAATTGAGTAAATAATCTCATTTTTGGAAAGTGTTGAATTGTTGATGACGATCACAGACTAACCTCCAACTCGCTGGTTAATTCATCAAAACAACTTTCAATTAGTCTTGGTATCTTCTGGATATAGTCATGGCATTTATTCTGAATTAAGACTTTGAGGAAAGAAGTGCTCTCAGAAATCTTCAACTCAAACCTTATGCGATCCGCCAATGGAAAATCGTCCTTGGAAAAAATGGCCAGGTTGTAAGCTGCGATGTGTAGAAAAAACAGCTTCAACATGATACTGGAGAAGCCAAACAAGATATCGTCGCTTTTTTTCGTTGAAGAGCACCACCATCGCCAACTGAAAAATACAACAGCAATTCATAACGATCTACTTTGATTCAATCCCTATAACTTTGATGGAAACAGTTGTTCCAGTGATATATCAGTTCGATCGAAATACTGTTTGAGCATTGGAACTTTCCTACAAGACTGGATCCCCACAAATGGAGACAGAAGTACTTCATTCCTTCACGACAAAATGTGTCCGTTTGTGGACACATTTTTCTAGAGGCCCTTTACGCTGAAAGAGATTTTTCCTTAAGCTTCAGCAATCATTCGAGAACTCAAATCTCGGCGATTTGGATAGACTAGGCCAAAACAGCCTTTTGAAAACTTTACGTATATCGCAATCAGAGCAAACAGGATCACGTTTCGCATTTGCAGTAGTTGGTTCGTTGCTTGAATTTCGTAGCGGGCTTATTCGGCATTATAAAATATTTGATATTTTGTACTTATAGAACAATAGAACAAAGTTTGTTTTACAATTCTGATACAGAAAACCTAGAAACTTCAAAGAAAATGAAAAGAAAAAATCTGAATAATTAATGAAAATAGCGTGTGTCCTCAAATGACGCGCCTTTTCGAGCTGATTGAAATCGTTGCGAACAGCGTCATTCGAGAGGCGCACGACTTCCCTCGTTTGAATAAAAATTTTTTCTCCGCTTCACAAAAATTTGCAGGTTTTTTGTATTAGAATTCTAGAAGAGATTCTTGATTTTCTTCTCTGAGCAGAACACGAGGTGTTACATTAAACTTTAAACGATAGCTGACGTTTCGGCAGTTCGCCTTCTTCAGAGCCTGGAAAGTTCAAAATGTTTGCAATACAATCAGTCAAACACCTCCATTACTTCTTTAGAGAAAATCACCAGACCTAGATTTCAATCGCATCAAGCAAAAATCAACACTCAACATACTCACCGCTTTTTATATCCCTCACATACGAAAAAGGCGCGTAGTAAAAAACATGTTTCGAACAGCAGCCAATGTATGTACCGGGGAGGAGCAGAGAGTAGAATCCGTGAAACTGGCTCGAGAAATAGCCATTTATAATGGATACGAATTTGTAACCCCTCGGCTTAGGTTTAGAGGAAAGAATGCGCCTCCGAACGAAAACTTGAGTGAAAGGAAAGTCTCGTTTATCATCCCGTTCTATTCAAATGAGATTAGGACAGCTATAAAACGATGTTTGAAAGAGCGGGTTTAGAGCAATCGGTGGCCATTATGGAAATACCGCCGAATACTCTAAAACGCCAATTAGTTCGAAACCGCTTATATGACCGTCTCTGCATAGCGAAAGATTGTAAAATATGTCCTAACGGCAGAGGCGGTGATTGCATGAGCGTAGGTACAGTCTACCTAATCTCTTGCAAAGCGTGTAGTGATAAATATGTTGGCGAAACGGGTAGGCCGCTCTATGCACGCATAGAAGAACACCTAGCTGACAAGCGTCTTAATAGACAAAACACCCCGCTAGGGACGCATAGAGCACAGAAGCACGACGGAGTTGATTTTGAAATCGAAGTCACCATCCTTGCGCAGGAGCAAAAAACATCAGCGCGAAAGATCTTGGAAGCATTTTGGATTAATACGACCAATCCAACCATAAACCGCAGGGAGGAATGCCTTGTAAACACTCGTGATATGAGCCAGTATATAAGACTGTTGTTTTGATGGGTAGGGTGCATTACGAGCCTATGTGTCTCTCTTGCCGGTGATCTCCACTTGGATCATCCAGTGGAACACATATAAAAAGCGGTAGTATGTTGAGTGTTGATTTTTGCTTGATGCGATTGAAATCTAGGTCTGGTGATTTTCTCTAAAGAAGTAATGGAGGTGTTTGACTGATTGTATTGCAAACATTTTGACCTTTCCAGGCTCTGAAGAAGGCGAACTGCCGTAACGTCAGCTATCGAATAAAGTTTAATGTAACACCTCGTGTTCTGCTCAAAGAAGAAAATGAAGAATCATACTGAAGCATGCCGAGGTTAATAAACAGTCGGTCTTGGGAATTCTAGAAGAGACTTTGTTCGATAGTTCTATAGGTATAAACCTTTTTTGATTTTTACAGTGCCAAATAAACCCGTTATGATGCTCAAGCGACAAAGTAACCATTTCGAATGCGAAACGTGATCTCTTCTTGCTGTAACAGCACTCTATGTAAACTTTTCAGAAATCAATTTTAGCACCAAAATCTAAAAATTTGGGCTATCAAACTACCACCAATGATCCTGAGAAAATCTACCACAATGTCCAGATGAGATAACAAAGCAAAGTGAGTGTGAAATATGATATCATTTTCTTCCTACAGTGCAAATAAAGAAAAAAAGCTTTTCATAAAGCAAACAGTTTGTCGAAATCGCCAATATTTAAGCTTTATGATTGCTGGAAGTTTGAGAAAAAGGTCTTTGTAAAATCGTGTATCTAAATGAATTTATTACGTCCCGAAAGGGCCAAATTTCTGACTCCTTTACTAATGATCCCGAATTTCGTTCAAAGCACGTGGTATGGCTTTCATTCAAATAACATTTGTTTAGGTCAGTATATTACTGAACAGAGAATTTAGATGAAATCTAAGAAAATTTACCGCGATTACTCGTTGTCTTTTTTCGCGGTCGAAGGTCTTTGGCAAAACGGTGACTAGTTCTTCTTTTTCACTATTTCAGGACAACTAATTCCATTTTCTCGTGCAAATTGTGGCTGAAAACTGTAGGTTACGGTCTTACTCAAACAAAATAGATATGGGAGTAGAATGTGGCAAGGCTTGTCCATCATGGTACAATAGCTAATTTTCTCTCCGTTCAAACTCTGTATTTAAAAAATTTTTGAAAAGATGAATATAGAATATTCATTAACATCAGCTGCCCGACGTAAATGTGGTATAATGTAGGATTAATAGAAAGTTTCTTTCTCGGATCGCTGTCAATGTTCATTCTTCCCATAAATGACGGCAGGACCTTCTTTCCAACTCTTAGCTGAATTAAACTCTACATGGAGAGGACGACCACTAGACCCAGTACAAATTAATATGACGCGCAATTCGAACAAGGATTTGAAAACCAACGTTTGAGGGCTATTCGCGTAGCGCATGGTTGTGGAGTGAGGAAATGTCGTAATACGAAAAGGTAGAAATATTCCAATTTAATTGAAATGATATTTCACTAAACACGAGCATTGATCGCCTCATCAAATATCGCATCATCCTATGTCATAAACGGGAACACACAGTGTGTAAATACTGATATCGCTATTGTTGTTTCAACTATTACTCCGTCTTCTAAAAATCCTTGAAGTCCGGCTAGAGCACTTTCAAATAATCACGTGAACGATGAATTGCACTGTAGTTGAAAAAGTGGCTTGTCACTTTGCTTTTGCTTCTTACCAAGACGACAGTGACTCTTATCGTTGGTTTACTTTTGCACTTTATTATCCGTCTTCACGGTACTTTTCTTTTCAATGTACGGATCCCAGTACTTCCAACATTCAAACCCTAATTCGTCTTCTTCTTGAACGCCGTTTAATGCTGGTTGAGTGCATCTTTTTGCAATCTCAAGGATAGCCTGGTCTGTGGCGTTCCATAGGGCGTTCGTTGTTGACTGCCGGAGAGAGAGATGGGGTTCGGCTCCGCGCGCGCCGCAACAAACATCACAACCACTCGTCCGCGGTGCCCCATCATTAGTTTGAACCAAGCTTAATTTGTGAGTATCAAACTAGTTCTCGTTTTGGGAGACTTTTGAGCATAATTCTCGAAATCGTAACTCGTGGCTTGAAGCCCAAGAGCGTCTTTATTACGATAAAATGGCACACTATAAAGCACAGCTGAAATGCACGAGATTATGGCCCAACTATCCCTTTTGAAATTTGTACTGATGTTGTCAAATTACTAAGCATAATTCGTCAATACTGAAGCATATATTTGCTGTTAAACGAAATATCTCTTTGGAGAAGGCAACTAGAGAAAATTCCCATGATTATATGATCAAGGAAAATTAATTTTTCCTCGATGCGAATTTTTTGGGGTTTATCGGGTGGCCTAGACAAAGCTCCGAGCACTCTCAAAATTGATTCACACTATTATATAACTACGATCAAGGGCATCAGGTGAACTAACCCACTACGTCTTTCCCTGAATAACGTATGCGTCAGAAACCTGCTCACTAGCCAGGCAAAATGGAAATCCCTTGGAGCTTTGAACGCGCCTTTGGAAGCTCAATGCTAGGAGTACTGAGAAATCAAAGGGGAAGAACACTTGATGAGTGTTAACGATAACCGATGGAATAGAGCCGCTGTCGACTGGATAACTCGGGATTTCAAACGCACAACAGCTTGACCACTGATCCAGTGGCTCCAATTATTCGAGTCTAGATGAAAGACATGATGATCAAGGAATCGTCAGAGCAAGAAGGATCCAAGGAGTTCGTCGCCAAGAACTATATTTATTACTTCACCCGAATTTGAACGCGTTACAAGACAGAATTTGATAAGAACATAATATGTCCCAATTGTAAGAATATTATTTACAGTGTTCTTCACTAAACATCACCAGTAATTCTATTGATCAACTGACGAGAGAGGACACCTGCAGACTCGTCAGTAATCTCTGTCACAAAACAAACTCTTCTTATGAGAAAGGTACCACACGACGATGTGATCTGGCCTAGATATAGAGCGTGGAAAACGACAACAGAGTTCTTATCTGCTACCTTCAGTATTCTGCTGATTGTCGCATCACCACAGTCAAAAACGTCGGCTAACTCCTCGATGTTGAAAGTCGAATTCTTTTCGCTTGCTTCGATGACGGCCTCTCGATCAACTTTTTGTGGACTTCCAAAACGCAGCTGGTCCTTCAATTTAGTGTTGTCGGCGCAAAATCAGCAAAAAAAAAAAAAAAAAAAAACGGAACGCTGTTCGCTTGGCCACAATTCTTTAAGCCTTTGGAGGGTTGATGCTCTCAAAGGCGATCTGTGCAACACGTCTCAATTCGTACTCGTAAATTAGCAAATTGCGATAAAGACTTCGTTGAGCGGCCGTGATATGGCAAATAGGACAAATTTGGTACTCAAAGATAACTCAGGGAATTTTTCACAAAGCGATATTGATTGCTGTCTGAGAAGTGGCAGAAATGTGTTCAGACTGATGGCGCATACTCTCAGCAATAATGTTGACCAATTTTATTAACCAGGAGTAGTAAAAAAATTGCATTGCTTTGATACTGTTCGACTGAAATTACAAACATTTTGGCATACAACTTGCCCATGGAGCTGTCGTGAGAACAACTTCATTCCCTACTCATGCACGAAGGGCGCGTAGGAGAAACGCTAGTAAAGCGAAGCGCAAAATTAATGGAGCTTGGGCAGATGATACGATAGCAAAAAGGACGACTAGGAAGTGGTTCGCAAAGTTCGAAGCTGGATAGGACAGCCTAGAGGATCAATCGCGCTTGAGCTGTCCTCAGAAAGCTCCGTTAATACTGCGCACCGCTTTAGTAACATTTTCTCCAACGGTCCATTCGTGCATGAGTAGCAAGCGATTTTGTTCCCAAGGAGCTCCATTTCACATTTTGAGGAAAGTATAGGCATTTTGAATAACAAAGTGTTTGCGAAAAAATGCGCAATTGAACGATACCAAAATCATGCAATTTTTGTGTTTACTGATCTAGTGCCAGAACTTATGACGGCCTAATGATTGAATAAGCACCGGCGCATGATTTCTCACATGAGGGTGTTTTGTGAATAGTAAGCTATCGGGATACCTAATACTGAATGTTGATAAAAACCAATAAAAATGGTGTACAACTAAGCGCAATGCGCCGCTCATTCATCTTTTCATCATTAAAATTGCAAGATACAAAAACATATCAACTCCGAAGTCGACTGCCCAATTGTCTACACTCTACCGCCCAACCACCAGTTGGAAGACACAAGCTAGCAAAAAGTTTCGCTTAGTTATTTTCCTATCAGTGAGATCAACGAAAATTTACTATGTTAAGTTGAGCAAAAAGTTGTAGAAATTTTCTGAAGGCTTCATTTTTTAAATTCCTGTGCCTTATTGAAGGTCTGAATATTGCATTGAAACTGAATATATTAGATACTGATAGTGATAAAGATACGGCTAAGGAGACCAAAGACAAGTTTGGAAAGTTGGAAGGCGTCAAAGTTCTTCCGCACACTGCCTACAGTCCAGACGTTGCTCCATCCAATAATGACCTCTTTCGATCACTGCACCACTTTTCAAATGGCTGTGGATTTGACTCGTTTAATGAAGTTGGAGAAGCTGTTAAGATTTTTTCGATTCAAAGGAGCCGGAATGGTACGTCGAGCAGATCCGAAATCTTGCGAACATTGGCAGAAAGCCGTGAAGCCGTGGACAATGATAGTTTATACTTTAATGAATTGTTAATGTTGCTTTGCTGATGATTTCTGCATAAAAACGAAACTTAAAACTTGACAGATCTATAGTTTGAAAGATAATTATTGCTGTCTTTGTAGTTAATTTGCGCATAAAAAACAAAATTTTCGAAAATTTTCCAGAACTTTCTGCTCAATCATACATATGTCAAAGCAATCGAGTGTGCACTGGTATTAGTAAACATAAGATACCGAATTGACGATGCTTCAACAGATGAAATTTTCGGGAGCTTCGCGAGTGAGTGGGAAAGTAAGTTTATTTGTTGGAACTTCCATCTTCTCTGTGCAAGTTTTAAACGATACATGAACGCTTCAGCACTGACGTAAACACATAAGTGACAAGATTGGACGTCCGAAATACGTTCTCATCTCATCTATGCGCCGTAAATTGAGCATTGAAAAGGTCCTCGAGGAGCATATTTTACCCTTACATGGATTCCGCTAACTTTCCAATGCATCACTTCAGTGTTTTTTCTTTCTCCCAAACAACGATGAAACTATTTTATCAACCTATGATGTACTGGAAGCCTCATTAGCATAGGTGCTGAGATGAACTAGAGTGAAATGTCACGCAAAACTGTGATACATTCGTCATAAATGCGAAATTCTTAAACATGGAAGCTTCTCCAAGACTGAGTTCATTAAAATGTTGTACTCGAAAAGTCATTCGACTAATAGCTCAATACGATGTCTTACTGTAACAACGGCCATCAAAAAAATTCCAAGAAGTACCACTTCTGACCACTTATTACCATTTCAGTAGTTGAGAGATCGTAAATTTAAATCCACTCATCCTTACAAATCATCTGCAAGGCAAAGTCGAACTTACACATGAGTTCCAAAACTGTAGTGTATGATTATTACGAGAAAATGGAAAGTTTATGAAGCAGCGAGCAGATAACTTGTAAGGATGAGTAGATCTATTAATTTACGAACCACAGAAAAGATTTTTCAAAGAATCTTATCGAAAAAAAAGCACTGCGACGTGCATTTGGTCGAAATTTTACAAAAAAATTATTTGAAAAGGCGTTTGCTTTCGAGATGGTAAATATGAGAACATATATAGATTAAATTTCCAAAATTATTATTTCACATGATCCGTCACCATGTTTTATTGCGCGGACTCCGCACTTTTTGCAATTCGTTCGATTCCTCACATTCATCCCTCAAAAAATCCTTTGAACATTTCACCTGTTGCTTGAAGAATTTATCTCTTCCATGAGAGTCATGGGATAGTGATCGAGGTGACTCTCCTTGCAATTTTTGAGGTAGTCGAGCCAAGGCAATCTCACGTGGTTGCAAGAGACCGTTGGGAAAGGGCGTCATACCAGTACGCCGCTTCTTGATTGCCTGCATTACTTAGCGCTCAGCTACCGATCCTTCGCTTAAAATATGAAAATGAAAGATCTAGCTGTAGATTAGTGGTTTACCTTAGAAGTACTGGGGTTCTGCTCTTGAATATAACGCGTTGCGTTTACGTTGATCGACAGCTCGTCATTCACCTAAAAGATCATCTAAACCTATTAGTATGTTATATTCATATCTGTCTAAGGTATTGAGGACCATTAGCATACGGCACTAGCCTCAGCTCGTCGCGCGCGCGACGGCGAGCAGTCCGCATTGACGAGTGCCCCGCGCTGCCGTCTCTCGGGATGAAGCACTCGGCACTGTGGAGTGCTCGCTATCGAGCCGTGACGGGGCAGGGCTAGCGCCGTGAGTCAACGGTCCTCAATGTGTTAATGGCTCTTTGTGGTTATGAAGGGACAAAAGAAAAATCGACCGCATTCGCTGGAGAGGAACTTTTCATTGGAGTTCTAGTAATGATTCGAAAAATTACACATCAGGTTACAGCCCCACACCGCCGGTTTTCACATAAGCTTTTTTTTGACGTTGTCATAAGAAGAGGTTTGTTGCGTTGCAGAAGCGCATATTTCTCACCGGACAGAAGTTTTTCTTCAAACTATCAGTAATCTGTCGACAGCGTGATCGTTTCTGATTCCAACGCTGTGCTTACATCCTTTGAGACCGTTTCTTTGCAACGCAGGAGGTAAAATAAGTTGAATGAGCAAGGGCTCCTTGGCCAATTCACGTGCCCACGCGTGAGAAGTATCGCGTAAGCACATCACGTGGCTGCCTCACTCACGTGCACGTAAATTGGCCAGAAATTTCCTTGACAACAGACGAGAATTCGAATTATTTTACCTGTTGCGCTTCAGAGAAACAGTATTTTCACGATATAAGCACAGCGTGGGAATCAGAAACAATTACGCTATCAAATGATCACTAATAGTCTGAAGAAAGAGTTCTGTCCTGCAAGAAATATGCGCGTTTGCAACGCAAGAAATCTCCTTCTGCAGTTACGTCAAAAAAGGCTTTCTCGAAAACCGGCGACGATGGGGGTAGCCTGAAGTCTCAGCTTTCAAATGGCTACCAACATTCCTATGAAAAGTCCTCTCAAGCGAGTGAGATCGGTTTTCCATGTGTCCTTTCATGTGCAAATAGTACCAATTGCGTACCTCATGACGGTCATTAACCGCACCAAAATGCTGTGAATTTTGCTGCGATGGACGATCATTTTCTACAAATTCGCAAGCGCCCCATTTCATTCCTTGGAAAAGATTCCTCTCTTCGTTGGTGAGACTAAAATAAAGAGACTATTAATAAGTTGGATGTTGCTGACCACGTGAGTCATAACCTTGGCTTATCGAGAAATAGTAAAAAGGGGGTACGACAAATGAAGCTATCACTGATTGCCAATTGCCATATTTATGCCCCCACTATTGATCTTGTGAGAATTACATGTATTAGTTCTGCAACAAAATAGTGGTGAGTTATCGTTCAGCATTGGGACTCACATAAAAATTACACAGCTTTGATAATGAAGCTCTATTATTATACTTCGTTAGCTTCACAACTTCCTCTAACTAATCTATAGCGAAAACATTGTAGGACTTGAAGTAATTGTAGAAAAGGCTTCCCTTATCATTTCAAGGTCATTTTTTCTCACATATAATATTTCCTGTTCAACATTTTCAGTTATAATGTCAAAAATTTCAGTGCACTTAGAAACTTCGAAAAAATACCCGAATCTGGCAACAAACGATGATTGCCTCATCATATCGTCGTGCTAGATAAGATCTGCTTTTCTTATTAGCTTTCAAGATCTGAATACGATATTTGACAAAAAAAAAATGTTGGAGAAATTTGTCATGGACTGCAGAGAATAAAATGTCAACTTGTGAGAATAAGATAAGCCGTATCTTGTACACAAGAGTTATACATTCTATTGAGTTTTCAGCTCACTAATAAAGTTTAGTAGAGCTGAAACATGTTGTTCTAGACCCGAAATCGGCAACTATCTTCGCAATAAATATACTATAACCGAAGCATTTCAGGGCGCCGTATCATAAAAAAAAATATCTTAAAAATCATGAAAGAGACAGATTTTTGACAATTTGAGGCAAAATTTTCTCCCGTTTAAATTTTTATGTAACTCCCAAGACTGCAAATCTATTAACCTCGACATACAAACTTGGCTTGTCATGAAAAAAAACTACAAACTTTAACTCTTTCTAATGCTCATTTATCTTTTCACTTCTAAGGTATGTAAATAAGTGTAATGAAAGAATTTTCTAAGGTCTTCAATGGAAGTGTAACAGCTTTTGGTACTACCATCACATGAACGAACGATGTAGCGATTGAACTAGCGCATTTCGACCAAGACATGGGATCATCACGAGTACATTGTCCGTGTCTAGATTACGTTAGAAAATTCTAAGTAATTTATATTCCGTTCCCGACTTTGCCGAAGCAATGAATTGAAGAAGCTCAAATGTTGAAAAGAGTTTTAAGAAAAAAAAAACGTGGCGCCGTGGCCAGGTGGTTGTGATGCTTGTCGCGGCGCGCATGACGCCAAACCCCATTCCTCAACAGTCTCCGCCAGTCAACAACGAACGCCCTATGGAACGCTGCAGCCAGGCTATCCTCAAGATTGAAAGGAGACGCACTCAACCATTCTTCTACGACGTTCAAAAAAGATAAAAAAATGAATCGAAGACTAGAAGCACAGAGATTCGCACAGCGAAGAAAAAAACGCTGTGAGACAGATCAACTAAAGTGATAAGGACGTGATATATATAAATATATATTATATATGTTTATGATACATATATCATATATATCCAAGTATATATAATATATATATATATATAATATAATATACCCTTTGTGGACGACGATGGTCAATATGACTCGCCGCTGGGCGCGCCGTTCGGACGGCCACGAAGAGTGGTGCGTGCTCCAATATAGGTTCGGGTTAATAAAGCTCTCAGAGAAACACTGTCATCAAAAACGATGAAATATCACTGATGAGACTCCTGTATGAATGATTTCGGTGAGAATAACGCTAATGCTGCCCAAAATCTTTCCTTTTTCAAAAGAAAAAACCATATATTTGCGAAAAGGACTCCGATTCCAGCTGCTGTTAGGCATTTTCTCATATCTTCTTGATGTTTTTGTAGTCTAGATAGCTTGAGAAAATCTGACTCCAATACTAAGCTTGTTGTTTGAAAATGATTTCACAGTACGTTCTAATAAAAAATAAAAGTTGACGTTTTGCACTCGCAATCCAATTTTTCAACTGAAAGCGGACTTTTTGGAATTATATAATTATATTTCAATTGTTATAAACATTTTTGTAAGAAAAAACTTTAAATATCATTGACCGAACCCTTGTAAACGTAAACTAGAAGAATAACACTCAGCTGTCTTGAAGATCATTACTTTCATAAACGATTTCTATCATACAATCGCATTCAAAGAATTGCGATCGCGAGACTTTGATTTATTATAAAAAAGACCTATTCCTCTAGATTACTAGTATTTATTCGATAGCTAAAATCAAGTGAACTTGAATAGCGTATTTTGGTTCTCAAATGGCTTATTTTTTGCGCTGTAATAGCTGAAAAAAAATTTTGTTTAACATTCATGGATTTCTCGCCGGATAAAGTTTTTTCTATGAACAATTAATATCAATAACATTGGATTGTAGGTAAGTATAAATAAAATATACCGTCGGAGCCGCCCGCCAGCCGAAAATGGCGCCCTCCGTATAGGAATGTATATACATATATATATATATATATATATATATATATATATATATATATATATATATATGTAGATGTAAATTTGTAGCTATATAAACTTCTTATCTGTGTTTATTTACAACACAACATCACTAACCGTCGCACCCAAATCTGAATCTTGTTCTGAGAAAGGACAATATTTTCAGGTAAATGGAAGAGAATCGGGATATGGTAGAAGTCTTTCGTATCACAAAACATGCCAACAACTCGACCACTGGTGAGGACCTGAAATGATGAAAGTCCTTCTTCCATTAATAAGAATGACAAGGAAAAAAGACTTTGAATTCAGATAAAGAAAACAGGATGTTTAAAAAAGTGAAACCTTTAAGCGTATTTTCCACTCAACATATACCCTTCTTCTGGCGGTTTCATGTTATGATAATCTTAAAAGGATAAGGGATAATGCTCTCGACGTTGATCAATCCCTCAGGAATGCGCCATACTTTCGTTTTCAAAGTTTAATTTCGGCTGAAGTGATTGAATGGTGATCTGGCCTTCTACAATGAGTCGAGGTGGCCTCTCGCTGTATCGAGTTAGTGCTGCTTATCCCCTCAGGCAAGTCTCAGACCACCATAGTACCCAATTTCCAGACCCCGCGAGGGAGGGACGGATGGCTTGACGACTTATGAGCGGCAAGATCGAACCATGGACACTGTGTGCGACGCAGAAGACCTCTAACCATTGCGTCATTATATGTGATCAACAGGAATTCTTCCCATTTGATCGCCTTTTGCGGTGGTATGATGCCACAAGTATACCCCATGATGTTGAGTGACGTGCAAAATTCTGACGTCGGACGGTAAGCGAACCCGTGTTTCACCTTTTCAGGGAGCGTGTGCTAACCAATTACACTACCAATGTCTAATTTGTCACCAATCTTTACATGATACAGTGCAGATTGATGCTTCTGATCTTGAGTACTTTGGTTGTTTGTCTCTACAAACACACTGCAACACGCTGTAATTTCCACGTTTCTAGGGGACCCAGTTCTAGCTATGCATTGTTCTGTTTACAAACACACTTTTTATCATCCCCTGTTTACAGTGATGAAGCGAGTGGTGTATACTCCTGTTCACTTCTTTTAAACGAGCCAAAGGCGCAAAACCATAGTGAATCTACTAACCGTTGGTCAAAATCTCATTTGGTGTTTAGGCAAGGGATAGCAATTTTCACATAGGTGAATTGTAATGCTTCCGTTTTACGTCTCAAATTGTTATGCATTGTTTTTGGAAAGAAATCGAGCATCTGTTATCTTCACATAAAATTTGAGGGTACATATTTCATTGGATTTTTATTTCGCTTTCAAAATACCAACGATATTCTCGCACGCGAACTCAAAAATATGCGCGAAAAGCTATTGAAGTTATCCGCATAAGTACGAAAAGTCCAAAGATGATTAGCAAGAAGATGGGTCTCGTAATCACCCGTGACCCCACGTCATACCTCAAGATAGTCTTCTGACCTGACCCAGACATATCCCTACCTTACGCAAGGCTTTGTGCGGCTTTTGTTCTCTTTCTTTCTTTTTATATCAGCTTCATTGTAGTATTTATGTATACGAAGGTGTCTATACGTTTCGGTACTTATTACGGACATAGTGGATTGAAATATGAAGGTAGTGAACTAGGTTTCCGTTTTCCTCGATAAAGCAGAACTCGTTTCCAATTCAGGCAAGACCGTCAGACCACCTACAAATTCATTGCGGCAGTAACATAGCGCTCGAAATACTGTTTTGAAGGTTTTTTCAAAGAAGGATAAGGACAGACGTCGGGTGTATTGGTGTCACTTGAAATGCATTTGATTACGTATGTGCACTCTGCTCTAACCCTACCCTCTAGTCATCGACTCCCTACCACACTATTGAGCCTTCGGGTACTCGTTCGGCTAGATAAATATTTTTGAGGTACATTTCGCTGTCCGGGTTTCTACTCGATTTTCCATGGATTTTCCATGGTCAATCGATAGTTTGAAAAAGGCGGTTCTAAAAAAGTGTCTTGGTTTTCGAAAAGGCCTACACAGTGCGCTGTAGCATTGAAAACAGAATTATGTTGTAACTCGGTTGTTCGCTCGCCTAGAGTCGAGGACGACTTTTTATTGGACCCACAGTAGTCATTTGATAGCAATAGATTATGCTGATTCTAAAACCGAGTTTCGGTTTGAAAATGTCTTCGTAAAGCGTTGTAAGAGCGAAAAGAACACCACGTTTCGCACTCCAATAATCAACAAGTTACTTGGACTTATTAGCGAGCTTATGTTACTTTCTTTAACTATATAAATCGAAAATAAGTGGATAACGCCTATGAGACGATAGAACGAAGTCTCTAACACAATTGTGACATGAGAAACCCAGAGAATTTCTCCTAACGGAGAGAAAAATTTGAACTGCCGCATCGAAAGAGGGCGAATTTTGACATCTATTTAGAAAATCCCTCCTGCGTCTGAAAATATTCACATTTTTTTGATATTCGGTGTGCTTTAATTTTGGTGAGTAAAGCACCCTACTTAATTTTGGAAAGGTCTTTTTAGTGCGCTGTGGCAGCGATAATTGAAATGTTATACCTATATTTAGAGTGTTTTATTGAGACCACGCTCAAATTTCAACATACCTCATAATTATTATATGAGCCAACATGTCATGTGGTCTGTTAATGAGCACTTGTACAGCCCGATATACGTGTTTCGACCTTACAGTCTCGTCAGTCGGGCAGAACCCTTCTCGTCCTTTGAACTCTTTCGCCAATCCTGGGAACCCCTATCTCTCTATAAAGAGATAAGTGACGAATAGTCGATTCTGTGATTTTCACCTGACGGCAGTGCAGTGTAAATCGTTCGTCGTCACTTACCTCTTTATAGTGAGAGTAGGGGCTCCCGAGAGGATTGGCAAAAGACTAAAAACGAAGGGTTCTGCCCGACTAATGAGACTGTAAGGTCGAAACACGTGTATCGGGCTGTACAAATGCCCATCCACAGACCACATGGCATGCTGGCTGAAATAATAATTATGAGATAATTAAAATGTTTCACAATCTACGCTTTCTTACGAACAGAGGTTTTCCTGCAGACTTTTGGTAATCACTTGAAGCCTGAATCGAGACAATTTTGATACTGTGTATAACTGAAAGGCCTTTTTGGTGGGATATAGCAATGAAATTAAATCTGGTTTCAGACTCGATGCTCGGGAAGAATATGTGAATGGGATTTTGCAATATCCGCAACAAACGACACCGAGACGGTCAGGATTGGTGGATGGCCTTTTGACACTTTCCTTAGTTGCGTAAACTCTGGTGACTCTGAAGCTAAGTTTGGCTTTTGGAGAGATCTTCATAGAGCGCTGTAAGAGCAAAAAGAAGTTCACGTTCCGCAATCCTAGGCTTAGGCTTCGCTTCCTAGCGTTTTTATTTGGCAATATAGGATGGAAATAAAGTCTGGGACTAAAGAAAACTAGAACATAGTTACTTTTACAATTCCCATATAAAAGCCTAAAAATTATAGAGAACGGAGAAAGCATCTCCGAGTAAATAACGAAAATATGCGTCATGATGCGCGCTGAGTGTAAAACTCATTTTTAATTTGCTGCTACAGCGTACTAAATAACCATTTTCAATGACAAAGCGTAGTACTGGGATCTCTGAGATTCAGCTATTTAATAATTTGTAAAAGTCTAAAGGAAAATCGAAAAAGGCCCATATCGAACGGGTTAGAAATTGTTTCTACCATCCCACATTTTTGATATTTCCTTTGATGCCCACGTTCTCTATACAGTCTTAGACACTTATCCTCAATTTGAAATCAGTCCTTTGTAGATCAGTAAGTAACATAACTCTGTGGATCAACAGCGACTGTCGCAGAGCTTTAGGAGTAAGAAATAATCCAGAGAATTTCTACCATCTCCACCTATCTTACCCTTTGAGCATTCGCGTCCTTGAAGCTATTTATTAGAGCTTTAGCAGCCATTGGATAGCCTTT
Organism: Parelaphostrongylus tenuis; assembly: GCA_019055375.1. Taxonomy (NCBI): domain Eukaryota; kingdom Metazoa; phylum Nematoda; class Chromadorea; order Rhabditida; family Metastrongylidae; genus Parelaphostrongylus; species Parelaphostrongylus tenuis. The sequence continues at coordinate 41,325 of JAHQIW010000607.1, read as the reverse complement.
TTTTTTTTGAAAAGACCTTTCTATTGCAGCATAGCGGCGAAGATGAAATTATGTATCACAGTGAAGTATTTTACGCTTGATTAAGCTTCCTCCCTAAGTTTTCAATAGTCATTCGATAGCTCAAATCCTGAAAAATTTGATGGTATACCTAGTTCTTGGAAGAAAAAACTTCTTAGTGTGCTCTGGCGGACAAAAGAAAATTGGGTTACGCAGTCGGAGTGTATTGTTTTCTTCAGTATATGGATGGGATTTCGCAAAGTGGCACCATGCCACCGCGCTCTTGCAACCGTTATTTGACAGTGAAAAATTCTATCATTCTGAAGCTGATTGTGCAGAAACTTTGATCTATCGTTCTGTGAGCTTAGGCTTTTCATTTTAACTTTAAATTGTCGAATATTGCCGTTAATAAGCCCAAGTCTCTACACGAAAAGCATGTGAATGTATAGAGGAAATATTGTAGCATCATAATCATATGTCTAATCTAGAGGTTTTACAAAGCGGAGAAAAAACTCTAGATTCAATAAATCTTTTGATTGCTACAGAGCACTAACCCTTTCAGGACCATGGACCCATGGCCTCTGCGTATCTAACTGACAAGACGGATGGTCTACTCCACCTTCTCCGCATCTCTAACTCCCAGAGAGGTAATCACTGTCTGTCTCACTCCTCTCTACCACTCGGCACCCCGTCGATTGGGAAGAAACTCGCTGGTTCGATCCCTCACCACGACGCTCCACTGTAGTTCTTTTGATACTTTCTTTTATTTTCATTTCATATAGTAGCGCCGTAACACAAGCGACAAATGTATCAATGTGGGGCGATAAAAAGTTTGATAAGGTAGTGAAATGTTGGATAAATGAGCGCTCTTTACTGTGATGATCACGTCATAGAAGAACCTTCAGTACTGATCGATATCAAAAAGATATCACCAGGAAAAAAACCACACTGAAGCGTCGTGGTAGGGGATCGAACCAATAACGTTCTCAATGGACAGGGTCCGACTGGCACATAGCAATGAGTCAGACATGACTGCCACGTTGAGATTAGAGTCGCGGAGTGGCAAAAGGGGGGGGGGGGGGGGGGGGGGGAAATAATTACAGCAGCTGCAAATATAAACTCATTAATTAATTGGACAGTAATCACCACGCTGGGGTTAGAGATGCAGAGAAGGTGGAGCAGACCCCGTCCATCATTGCCAGTTGGAGATGCAGAGGCCGTGGGTTTCTGGTCACGAGAGAGAGCTAGAGAAGTTGCTTTCGAAAATCAAGTATACCATTGAGATCGTCGAAATTTAAAGCTATCGAATAACTACTGAAGGTCTATGAGAAAGACTTTGTTCGACGGAAAATGCCCAAGTGTGAAACATGACTTCTTTTTTGCTGCTATAGCGCAATCGAAAGTCCTTGTCAGGAAAAGAGTATACCAATAGAATTTTTGAGATTTAGGCTATCGAATGACTACTGAAGCTCTCGAAAAACCGCAGAGAGGGCGTGATAACCAAGGGCTGAAGATGGGTGCAGATAACAGAAATGATCCAATATCGCATAGACCTCACCTCAGCTCTACCGCCGATGACCCTGACACGTGGCAGGTCGTCCAAACCGAGCAGTACCCCATGGCGTTCGACCTTATCACCACAGAGATTCAAGCCTATCCACACTCCCACCTCGTAGTCACTTGGACATTCGAAGGACGAAAGGCGATAGTCGCGTGAGTTGCTGAAAGAAAAACGCAGATCAACAAGAGCAAATCGATTCGCTACGCATCTATCGACGTCCATTTTGACCAGAATCAATCGATAACGCTCACCAGTAGATCAGAAAGACGTCGTCACGTCGCTCCACAATTAGACCGACCAGCAGCATCCGGAAGCAGCTGATGGTGATATGAGACTATAACGAATATTTTCGCGAATTCTAAGTGATAAGCGAGACTTGCTAAGATCATATCACTTCTATGAGAGCGATTAGATAAGGAATTGTTGCGGATAATCAATATCCACTAGCTGCCAGCCCGACTGGGGAGGGGGAGGACTCAACGCGAGATGTGGTCAGCTGACCCGACCCTCTAACGGGTCGCGCAACGCGAGATGTGGTCAGCCGACCCGACCCTCTAATGGGACCCATTAGAGGGTCGGGTCGCTTGCTGACAGCTGCGATACCCCATATCGAGGTAAGAGTGGTAGCAGAGCGGCGACCTCGATGGCCGAGTGGCAGCGCGCTTCACCCAACGGGGGCGGGACGTGGGTTCGACCTCCAACTGGGATCGAACCCCTCCATATCACTCAGTAATCTCGGATATGTACCTATAAAATTGCTAGAAGAGCGAAAAAATGAGAAGAAGAACTTATGTAAGTAATATTCTGGATTTAAACAGCCGTGTCTATTTTTAAGACGGCAGTATGATGTATGCTGTGCAACTACGGAAAATGAGCGGCAAATTTGAATTCCTTCCGTCTTCTTATTCTTGTTCTTGTCGTGTGCGGTGGTGGTGTTTTGGCTCTCCAACTCATTCCCCCTCCCCCCCCCCCCCCTGCTTTTTTCTTTTTTTTAATTTATTTCAACATCCAACCCGTGAGGCGCAGTGGTTAGAGGTGAATCGAGCAGTCGGTGGTCGATGGTTCGATCCCGCACTCAACTCTCACCCATCCATCCATCCCTCCGAGGTCGGTGAATTGGTATCAGACTTGTTTGGAAGGATAGTAGCCCTGATGTGATCCATCGGTAGATCACCGAGAGTCCTTGTAAAGGCTAGATATGGATGGAAATCTCCGCAGTCGGTCGTCGATGAAGTCGAATACATGGCGCATCTCTCAGGAATCGATCGATGCCCACAGCTTTCAGCCTTCATGGTGTACTCAAGTTTCTGTTTTAAAGATCATAAGACGCTGTAAGGATAAAGGATAAAACTCTCGGCGTTGATCAATCCCTGAGGGATACGCCATGCACTCGCTTTCAATTTCTTAACTTCGTTTGAGGTGACTGAGTGCATATCTGGCCTTCAAATAACTCGAGCTGGCTTGGTGAGTCCTGCTTATCTTCAAAGATAAGTCTGGATCGAAATTACCGACCCCAGAAGGATGGATGGCCTGGTGAGCCTTGATCGAGCGCGGAATCGAACCATCGACCTTGAACGCGACGCGGAGTTCCTCTAACCACTGAAGGGATGATAAGATAAGAGTATCGGGTTCTATCCTTTAGACGGCGATAGATGATCGACCCGATCCGAGAGATAAGAACTTTTCATAGGAGTCTTAGTAATCATTCGCAAGCTTGAATCTCTGGCTAGTGCCCCACATAAAGTTTTTTCGTAGAGGGTCACGAAAGGATTTGAGCTTTCGATTGATTACTGACCCTTTTATGAAATGTTCTTGTCCAGCGAATGAGGTCGAATATTCATTAGCCACTGTCTGACGGAAAGTAATCAAAGCAAATCATAGGTTATCTTTATCCGTAAGCTAACAGCCTCACTGCGTTCATCGCCGACGTGTGCTTATCAGTTCGAATCAGTGAACGGATTGGTTGCTGACGGCTTCGATACCTCATATCGAAGAAAGAGTGGTGGCAGAGCTGCTTTGACCTCGGTTTCGTCTATGTCATTCACGGATTTTATAGTTGTTTGGTTTCGGTAGAGCGCATGTGGCGCAGTCAGAGGTGCCCTGCGTCGCACACGAGGTCAATGGTTCGATCTCGCGCTCATAGCTCACCAAACCATTCGTCCCTCCGGGGTCGGTGATTCGGTACCAGACAGGTCTCAGACTGTCTGGGAGGATAAACAACACTGACTCGGTTTAGCGAGAGGCCATCGCGAGTCATTGTATAGGCCAGATATGCATTCAATCACCTCAAACGAAGTTAGAAATTGAAGTCGAATGCATGGCGCATCCCTTAGGGATTGATTAACGCCGAGAGCTTTATCCTTTATCCTTTGGTTTCAGTACATTGAAATAATCATGTAACCGTTTACAATTGGTCATCATTCGACGCATCTCTCTCAAAATTTCGTCGGTTTTCATGAATTTTCCCAAGGTTTTTTTTTCCAGAGAACACTCAATCATCGGTCTAAGCGAGATGCACTGTGGCATAGTGATAACGGACACTCAGTACATGGAAGAGCTGGTGCGCAACTATGTACTGGAACTGATCGACGATCAAGTGGTGAGTGTGCTTGCACAAAAACTTGGGTAACTAATCCTAAAGAATCCTAACGTACTCTAAAATCTTTTCATTACTTTCGTTCCTTTGCGCCATTGTCCATGACGACCAGTTTCCTCATGCATGTGAATTAATTGTGCTCCATGTTCTATAAATATTTTCCACCAAAAATCGTAATAATGTTCGCCAGTTTTACGAGCTCTCGTCTTAGAACACTCACATGCCGAAGGGATTTTTATTTACTCGTATTTTTGAAACTTTTGCACTGCACTTTAGGAAGCTTTTGAACAACGTATGTGCTTCATGGCACCTCTCGAAGAGATGACTAGTTGTCAGCAAAGAGATTTAGTTGGAACTTCTCATTAGCATTCATATCCTTCTTGTTCAACTCAGGAAACATCGTTACTCCTAGTAATGCCGCTGGAAGGGGCGCGTCGCTACCGAGTGGTTGTGGTGCTCGTCACGGCGCGCGTAGGTTAAGCCTCGCCCCCAGCACTCTCCGGCAGTCAACAACGAACATCCTTTGGAAAGCCAGAACTAAGCTATCCTCGAGATTGCAAGGAGATGCGCTCGACCAGTATTCGACGACGCTCTGGAAGAAGGAAAAACAAATTAATGCTAGAGGTACTAGGATGCGCACAGTGAGAAAAAGAAACACTTGAGACGGATCAACAAAGTGCCTAAATGCCGTAGTAACATGAACTGACGAAATTATTTCGCCAATTGGGCACTTCTTCTTTTGTGAATGGACCTTTCTCTCTTACGAAACCGATGGAAATATGTATATTCAACGTGTAATAGTAGAAGTCGGATAACAATCAACGGGATCGCTCTAGTTTTCGACTGAAGTGTGCAATTATCGGCACTATTTGGTTATGAGAGGACAAATGACACGCCGATCTCATTTGCTGAAGAGGAACTATTCATAGGAATGTTAGTAATCATTCAAAAACTGTGACAATCTACAGCCCACGTCGCTGGTTTTCAAAAAGCCTTCTATTGACGTTGCCACAGGAGATTTCTTGCGTTGCAGACGCGCATATTTCTCGCCGGACAGAGCTCTTTCTTTGGAATATTAGTAATCATTCGATAGCGTAATGGTTTCTGATTCCAACGCTCTGCTTATATGCTGAAAAGACCGTTTCTCTGCAACGCAGCATGTTAAATAAGTCGAATTTGTATGTGTGAGCAAGGGGGTCTTTCGCCGATTCACGTGCGCGTGTGTGTGCGTGACTTCTCTACACGCTCATATGCCCGGAAAATCGATGATCATCGCGTAATCGAGCTTCCTCGCACCCAGCACGTGATATGGCCAAAGAATCTTTGTTCACACGTGCAAATCAACTTACTTTGCCTTCTGCGTTGCAGAGAAATGGTTTTTTGAGGATGTAAGCACGGCGTTGGAATCAGGAACGATTACGCTGTCGAATGATAGTTAATAGTCTGAAGAAAGAGCTCTGTCCGGCGAGAACTATGCGCTTTTTCAACGCAAGAAAACTCCTCCTGTAAAAACGTCAAAAAGGCTTTTTGAAAATCGGCAACGATGGGCGGTAGCCTGAAGTCTCAGCTTTCGAATGGCCTACCAACATTCCTTTGAAAAATTCCTCTTCAGCGAATGAGATTGGTTTTTCAATGGTCTCCTCATAGCTACAAAATACCTAAATATCATTTGTTCAATGCCATCCTTTGTTTTATTGTCGTGGAACTGACAGAATCTCGCTTTTCAGACTGGTTGGCTTCATCAAAAGTTCATGATTTTGGCAATGAGGCAAATGCTTGAGATTTTAGGACACACTTGATAGATAGATTGGTGTGAAACATTCTTATAATCGTGAACAAAAGCAGGTACTTGATGCCATCGACAGATTTCTGTGACCTAACTATGTGATGAAGAAATGGTGGGCATGATATTGCAGTGGCTGGTGTCGGAATGCGATTTGTTAAGCGATCTGTTCTCCTCCTCCGATCACAGAAGTCTCTTGCAATAGATCTGTCACCCCTGATATTGGTTGATCGAATTATGCTTGCCTTCGTGTTCTTTTCATATCTTAGAACATATACAGAAAAGCTTTCGCTAACCAACCCTTCCGGGACGGCTTGTGTTCTTCAGGTACTCACGTATTCAAAGGCTTTTTTTATGCATACAAATTCATATTAAAGTCTCAGTGGATATTTGGTAACTTGGAAAATTGCGGTTCTAACAGCAAGCCTACTTTCTCAAAAGGCTTTCTCAGTGCCATAAAGCAACGAGGAGAAGATTACGTTTCGCACTTGGAGTAATAATCTCGTCTCTTGAACTTCGCAGCGATATCATTAGTAGTTGTACAGTAAAGTTTATTTATTAAAATCGTTGCAAAAAGAAAGGATCTCACTGATAATATTTATATAAAAGTATCGTGGAAAAGAAAGCTTATTTCTCTCGAAGAACACAGTTTTCTACGGGGAAACTGAATCTCTGCGAAAAGGCCATACTCTAAGCCCTTAGTGCGTACTTTGGCGCGTGTAGCGCAATAGTTAAAGGTGCTCTATGACACACACGTCGATGGTTCAATCTCGCGCCTGTGGCTTGTTAGGCCTCCCATCTATCCAGGTTCGGTGAAGTGGTAGCAGTCTTGTCTGGGAGGATAGCAGTACTGAGTTGATATATCGGTAGGCTACTGCGAGTTATTGCAAAGATCAGGCATGAAATGAGCCGCCTCAAGCGTGCTCGACAAGGTCGGATACATGTCACATCCCTCAGAAATTGATCAATGCCGAGTGCTTTATCTTAAGCATGACATGAAAACACTTGTTTTGCAGTGTAGGTCTTCACTGCGGTTCTCAAAGGTTTCCATAATCTGGTTGAAAATGGCGATAATCGGGCTTCTTGGCTTATAGCGAAGTGTTGTACGGCTTCATTTCCGAGAGCATATCTTCAAAGTAGTTTTTATTGAACTGCTCTAAGAAGGTGGCGCCGTGACCGAGTGGTTGTGATGCTCGTTACGGCACGGGTGGAACCGAGTTCCTCTCCAACTCTCTTCGGCAGTCCATAACACCGCTCTGTGGGACGCCACATCGAGGCTTCCCTCCAGATTGCAAGGCGAATCGCGCAACCAGTATTCTACGACGTTCTAGAAGAAGGCGAAAAAACTATTTGAATGCTAGAAGTGCTGGGATCCACAGTGTGAAGAAAAAAACAGTGTGCAGACGAATCAATAAAGTAAAAAAGTGCTGTAAGAAAACCTTCCTCTTTCGAGTTTCACAGGAATTTCCTGGAGTTGGCCCTTATTTTCCCATGTATTGCCCATAAATTTGCTTTCTCTATTCGTCTCAGAAGTACTCCCACCATAAATAATTTTTCTGTCATTCTTTTATGAAAACTAAAGTTCTCAATTAACTTTGGACTTTTTTCTCTTTGAATTTTTGTAAATACAAGACTGTGAATGTGGTGTTCAAGATCAGCGCAGTGATTCAGAAAAACATTTACTGTTTATTTTGATAAAAAAGATCTTTGCATGAATAGTGCCATATGTGGTTGTGATTTCGATCGGCCATTTTTCATTGATAAGGTGAATCAGTTACATGCAGATCGTGCACTTCTGAACTACGGAGTACGATCTGCTTTCTCATTTCGGTGCTCTATCCTAGTTTCCTAGAGTTCTATCCTGTCTTATTGGCCGTATCTATGTTTGCTTCAAAACTTCCAGTGGCAAAGTGGCACTTTTTTTTCGATTTATCAACTTTGTATAATCGATAAAAGGTTGTGTCTAGCTTGTAATCAACTGCATAGATGCTGTGGATCAGCTGATGATGGCTTTGAGGACTTTTTGAATCGGCAGTAAACACTAAACCTGTCGAATTTGAGATTCGATCACTCACATAGGATGTGTCGTCACCTGAGAAGTATCAAAAATTTTATACGTCTTCCTAAATGAACAGAGATATGTTTGCAGAATGGATGCCATTATGGACTTGCTAGAGTTGGACATGCAGCGTTTCGATTCGAGTTAAATGGACCTATGTCTGAAGTGGCCCTGAAGAATATGAAGTACAACATATGCGATAGTAAGCCACTTATACTTCTCGTTTTAGAGGTATTTTATTCAGACGAAGAGCGGAGCAACCGCTGCTGTTTGGTGATGGAATCAAATGGAAAGGCGAAGACGTGATGAATAGATTAATTCTGAAGATACAGAGAGTTCCACAGATCTTTCCACCACGTGTACATGATGGGAAATCTCAAGTTCGTTAGAGCATTTTATTTCCCTTTGCACTTTGTCTTATTTTTGATAAGTCAGTTCTAACCGCTCTATCGTGGTTATGCTTTCCTTTCAAAAAGTTTTTTCTGCGTTATACCCAACTTTCAGATCCTTGTGACTGGAGTGGTCTCCCCTACGGAGAGATATCATTTTTGGACCCAATATTTCCAGAATATTCGTATAGGTCAGTTGACTACACCCTCACAGTTTTTGTTTTCATCTTAGAATCACGTTCAAACAGAAAGTCAGTTTTGTTTTGCGTTAAAAAGAGAAAAAAAAGGTTTTCGATTCTTTCCAGTAGAAGGAAATGATTTGTAGAGCTTGCAAGATCTAATATTATATTATAAATTGCTTGCACACTTAAGTACGTTCAGTTTATAAGTATATCGCGAGCATCATATGTCTTAAGTACGGGTTGCATAGTGGTCAAACGTGCTTTGTAATACACACATGATCGAGCAATTGATGATCGATGGTTCGATCCTGCACTCAAGGCTCACCAATTCTTTCATTCCTCGAGAGTCAGTGAACTAGTATTGGACTTCTCTGGGAGGATAGCAGCATTGGCTCAATACATCGATGGGCTGCTGCGTATCTTAATAAGGGGCAGACTTGCCTTCAGTTACCTGAACGATGCTTGATAAGATCAAAGGTATGCAGCATCTCGCAATGATTCATCAACGCTGATAGGTTTATCCTGTATCACCTGTCTTCCTGCCGATCCTTGGATGAGTCCAGTTCTCACCAGGAAAGTCTCCATTTTTTCCTGCATGTTGCAGAATCAACTTGATGAATTTCGCTCCTCTCATGACTCATGAAAATCGTATTTTTGTCGTATAGTCTTCATGAGATTCCCTGTGAGCCAGTGGTTTTCTTGACGCTGTGCTTCACGGCCTGTTGAATCGAATAGTCATATTTCTGAGCAAAATTGGAAGACGGAAAAAATGTTTTAGTTGAAATGTTGAGCAGGAAATTTGGTATAATTCGTCGTGTACAATCCTGCGAACTCTTGTATGCTCCACAACCCAATCCTTTCCGCTTGCGCATCTCTATGGTTAAGATATTCCTCGATATGGTGACTCAGGTATTTATATATTTAAAGGTTCGGAAATGTTCATGTTGGCGAACGGGGGTGAAACAGCCGAAGCAACATGGATATTATTTCCTTAGAGCGCGTGTAGCGCAGTGGTTAGGGGTGTTCTGGGAGATACATGATCGATTAATCGTTTATCGATGGTTTAATACCGCGTTCAAGGTTTACCAGGCCTTCTTTTTGTCCGGGGTCAGTGAATTGCTACGAGACTTGTCTGGGAGGATAGCACCACTGAATTAATAAATCGGTAGGTCACCGATGTCATTGTAAAGGCTACATATGCATTTAATCACCTTAAACGATCTTGATGAAAATGTATGACGCTTTCTCTTCAACGCCAAAAGATTTATCGTTTTTACCAGTGTTTGCGGATGCTCCTTTCTGCGTATTACTGCTGTTTTCTTTCCAGGGTTTTTATAAGTGATTTCACGTACTATCGTATCAGCTCTGTAAGTCATCAAGGGAAGCAAATCTCGGTGACTTTCCCGCTCTTTTCCAAGGCTTAGTTATGGGTGTCTGCGATCGCATTTGTGATATCGCTTGGGCGACGGCCCTGTCGCTACGGAGGCCCTTGGTTATCATTCCAAACTCGGAACGTTTTTCTTTTCACCCTACTGATTGTATTGCAGTCTGTTAGCTTCAGTCTAGAGTACTTCGGCCGTTCTCCTGAGTCTTCGTTTGGTGTTACAATAAAAATGATAACGTTCTGCAAGATATTGTATCCCCTGAAGAACTTTGCTAAATTATGCTTCTCGGCCTTGTTTTTGGGATATTTCCACTTCGGTACATGAGCGATGGAGTTCGTCAAACAGTATGTGAAGACCGGAATTCGTTCACTTTTTTGAGACTTACTACCGATTATCACTAAAGGCTTTGTTGATCAGTATCGTGTCGTTCTGAGCGAGCTTGTGGTGCAGTGCGTAGGTATAGTATACGACCCTTACGTTGTCGGTCGATCAATGGGTGATGGTTTGAAACCGCGTTCGAGACTTACCTAGCTTTTATATTACCGTGGTCGGTGAGTTGGCACCAGACTTGTCTAGGAGGATATCAATGCTGGTGATACGTTGATAGGCCACCGTTAGTCATTGCCTTTACGCCCAGATATATATTCAAGAATCGTATACGACGCCTGATGAGAGCGACATGCATGTTGCATTTGTTGTGATTGATCAACGCTAAGCGGTCTATCTTTATCCTTAATCTTCTCGTTTGATCTCCTCTCTGAAATGGTGACACTGATGTCTACAGTTTTTTTCCAGCCTTTAACGAGTGACTCTCACTTGAATCTTGCTGAACACAGGTATAATTCAATAGCTATTACCGATTGTCTTGAGCCTATCATCCTAAATGCTTACCTTCTATTTAATGAGATAGTTTAGGCGTCATAGTTAAAATTTATGCGTTTCAATTAGAATATCTGCAACCTATCACAGCTGTATCGTATTTCAGATGAGAAATCCTCGCAGTGCGTTCTGCCGAACTTTGCAGTTTCCGCTTGGTTAAGTGTATCTGTTGATACAGGTGGAAAACTGTCCATCGAATTCGATTCATTTGAAAAGGTTGAGCCTGAGAACAGTAGCATGGTGGCTTCAGCAGTTAGTGTGGTTTATGTTTCAGTCTTAATTAGCTCTTCGTAATTAAGCTCTCATTGGTTAACTGATACCAAATTTCAGCCATGGAATCGTGACAATTCGAAATATACGACTTTAACCGTTTCCAGTATTGATGATGGATTGGTTAATCACATTGTAGTTCCGGAATCGCACTCACAAAAGACTAAATGGCAACCGGTATTCTTGTGATTCTTTACGTCTCAACGATTTGTATGTATATACAGATATAGAGCACGTGTAGCACTGGTTTGAGGGGCTCTGAGACACCATGATTGATCAGTCTATCGATCCCTATGGGGTTGCTGGATTTGTATCAGATTTCTCCAGGAGGATAGCAAGAATTGGCTTGATACATCGATAGGCCATCACGAGATATTGTAGGCCAGATATGTATTCAGTCATTTCTCACAGTCGCAGGATGAAGACGGATGCATGGCGCAACCCGCAGGGACTGATCAACGCCGAGAACTTTACTCTGTATCCTATTACACACGCACACATGTAGAAAGGGAGGAAAGTCCTGATAATATCCATTTTGCCAATTTTAGCACTGATATGAAATTGTTTTATCAATGCTGATGATTTTAGTGAATTCCTTGTTCAATTCTGATTTAGAATCTGTTTTGTTTTTTTTTTTTTGTCTATTTGCAGTTGTTCTCAAGTGATGGATCGTAAAATTCAACGTTTCGCAGTAGTTGAGTTGCACAAGATGCTCGCATACTTTTCCGCCGTGTTCTTCCCAAGTGTGTGTGTCAAAACCGAGCACTCCCATATCACCAGAATCGACGTCAGCTATTCAAGAAGGGTCCGCAGAAGTTTGCAATAGCAATCATAGGCCACATTCATTTCCCGGCTTCTGTGATGATTTAAGCCGGAATTTACGCCAGCGGAAAGACGGTGTTGGTTTTCATCAATAGGAACTTCGAAATCAACTCTACCAGAAATCAACAGCAACTTTTACGGGGCATACTGGAGCCTTGGAGTACTCGACGTGTTGGTACAGACGGATTTAGGCTTCAGCAGTACTGATTCTTACAATTGCGTCCGTTAAGTGTTTGCCATCTATCAAAAACAGTTTCCAGTCTTTTGGGCCATGGACATTTGGTCGTCGAACTCGCCGGATCTCAGCTTAATAGATTGCTCTGTGTGGTTCATACTGAAGGAAGAACTCTCGACTACTTACTGCACTAGTGTAGACGCGCTCAAAGCGGCTTTGACTGGCGCTTGAGACGAATTTACGGTGGGAACAAGTACGAGCACCTTGTGCAACGCAATTACTGCGATTCATTGGTTTTACAATCCATAGCTTGAGCACAGTCGTAATTTTCTTGTTGTTTTGTTACAGGAACTATTCAACTATGAGGGATTGTATACTGGAAATAGGTTGATATTCTGTAAGGACTTGTTCGCATACGAAATCGTCATTGTTCTGTTCAAGCAATCCAAAAACGACCAGCCACTAGCGATAGGTTCTGTTTCAGCTAAAGTTCATTGCGAAAGGTTCTGTTTCACCTAGAGAGCAAACCATTTTTCTTTGGTAGTGTTTTTTCCTAATTTAAATTCTCTAATGGAAATTCTTGTCCAACTTGCTCACCTCTCTGCAAATTCATTTGCTGAAGAGGAAGCAAAAGTGTTCGTAAGATTTCTATACTTCAGGGCATTCCTGTGTGTTTTCTGCCGTGTGGAATGGATATGAGAAGAAGTTCATCGTGACGAGTTACAGTGTTAAGAGTTTGAAGACTCAGCTTAATCCAAGTGGTTTGGTATGCTTGTTTATGTAAAAATGTATTGATTGGACACCATCTTTCATCTCATTTCTTAACTCACGTTTTACAGCTGCGTGTCTCTGTAAAAGCTGAAGAAAAGTATCCTGGTGTGTTCAAAAGTCCCGTGTTCGGACTAATAGATGATCCTCGAGGCGTGCTATCACTTTACCATCTTTCAGATTACAAAAATAGCTCTGTTGTGGTAATCTTTAATTACATAATGGCAATTTTCGAAATAACTGTTTTGTGTACATAAAGGGTGCTTTCAGGTAACACTTGAAGACCAACCTTCGAAGTCAAGGTTCCGTTTTCGCATAGTTGATGTTCAACCTGATAAGGCACCAAAATTGCAGAAATGGATGGAAAATTCGGAGGTAAATTGGATAAAAGAACAAGTATCGCTTTTGTAACATTTATTCATCATTTCACTATCTGCGCAGTATCATAGGCCGATCTGCCTCTACTGCATTGGAAATGTCTTGCTCTCTGAATTTTTGAATTTTTCTCCTGAATTTGGTGAATTCTGAATAATTTCGAACGGATTAATTAGAAATTTTGATTGGGAGTTTCTATATCTATAGAATTCCCCTCTATCCACGTGTTGTTGTTTTCTAAAAATACCAGCAGTTGTTGAAAACTTATGTGGTTGGCTTGATTTTTCGAACTGCCTTTTTCTGACTTGTATTTTTTTTCCCAACATCTTCCTTTGTTATAACTGAACAATAGGACGGCTAGTTCACACACCCAGTGAATCTCAGCTTTCTTGCGTCTCCAGAAAATATGAGCTGATTTCGCTTCACAGAAATATTATCCTCCAATGGAGCACTTCTTTAAAGCTGGCCAGAATGTGTCAGTCAGTGTGTAAATGTTACTTGGTTATTACGTTGCATATTGTAAAAGCAGTACCAAGGATTCATGACATCAAAATCTTATTTTTATAACGTTTGGAAAATATCTCTTTGAAGATCACGGTGGAAAAGGCCGATGGAATAGTTCTGGACCTTTCAACCGTCTATTCCAGAGCTCATGGCGATATTTTTTTCTAGTAGGTCTACTTTTCCACATACGTTAATATATGTGCGTATGTACGTGCATGTGTACTGTGCTTCGTACACGTATGCATACATATACGTACATATGTATATACCACGTGTATATATGCATGTGCTCATATATACATATATATATATATATATGTATATATATGTATGCAAAGTTTACATACGCATATGTATGTATCTAAACATAGATATGTATTGCAAATGACTTATATTCAAGCCTGCCCGAAGAATTACGCGGAAATGCTTGTCCGGGTAAACTTGTAAAGTTCTCAGCTGGGTATCACAATGACACGAAGGTATAATTTATTGATTATGATATCCATTAAAGACTAATATTACACATGAGCAATGTGGGCACGTTTGTATCTTTCCGTTATATTCTCTCGTTACAGAGGTTCACAATAACTGAGCTCTCTTTCTTGTCAGAAAATGTAGAGATTGTTTCCGTGGAGAAACGACTGCTTCCCAGTGCAACCGACGACATTCAGGTTTGTCTGATTGTCAGTATGGGTTCAGTTTTCTATTTGATTATTATACAAACATTACCATTATATGCTCAAAGATGCTGAACTGTGCAGAGTGTGGAAGCTCGAATGGGCACAATATCGCCCTTTTGGTCTGCGTCATTCCCTAGTCGCCTTCAAAGACAACCGAACGTAAACTCTGTATCAACTCTTTAGTGACTGTACATGCACTTTTGTGTTCCTGTAGTACGGTAATCATGATCATCTAAAACTATTTCTCGAACCGTTCAAGCCCTTCTGAAGCATTTTTTTCTAATTATGGGTAGAAGTATCGAACAACAATCTTCAAGAAATTGTTCGTCTTTCTAAACTGATTTTCTACGGAGATAGTAAAAAGATAAAAAAGAAAATGCTGTCGGCGTTGATCAATCCCCTGAAGGATACACCCATTCATCTTCAGCTTTTAGCTTCGTTTGAGGTGATTGAATGCATAATATCTTCAAAATGACTCGCGGTGGCCTACTGAAGTATCGAGTCAGTGCTGCTTATCTTCCCAGACTAGTCAGGTACCAAATTACCGATACCCCAGAGGAATGAATGACTTTATGAGCCATGGGTGCGTTATCGAACCTCCGCATCTCTGCCATATTTGTGAAGATAGTATATCAAGAATATATTTTTCCTGCGAACGTTTTCCTACGATCACGCAGTCAGCACACATTCCATCTGCGTGTTGTTGGATCGATGAAAGGACAAAGGATAACGCTACTAGTGTTGATCAGTCCTTGAAGGATGCGCCATGAATTTGTTCATCTAACATCATCAGGGGATTGGATACATACCTGACCTTTACAATGACAGGCGGTGGCCTGTCATCTATTAGGCGAGTGCTGCTTGCCTAGCAGGTAAACATACTACCAATTCATGGGCTCCGTGGGATGGATGACTTGGTGAGCCTCGACTTCGGGATGGAACCATTGGTACACGATTGATTAACCATATGTATGTCTCAGAGTACCTCGAACCATCGTGCTACACACGCTCCTGAATTTTTGATCATGTTCTGTAAAGTATATTTTTTAAAAGATGTACCGCTACTCATGTTTTGGGGTAAATATGTAGTTGCGGAAGAAGGTAAGAAATTGTGCATGTTATATTCTTATTCTTCATGCTACATTTTCTACTAATCGTATATTAAGAGAGCTTTCCAAATCTCCGCCATAAGATCAATTGTTTTCGATCGTTTTCTTGAACATGAGATATTTGGGCTGATTGATATGGGAGAGCATGTTTTACCTACAAGCAAGAACTCCTCGAGGTTGGTATCAATTATGATTTTTAGAGATGTCATTGTGGGTTAATGGTTTTGCAAGGTTACGCTTTGACTTGCTTTGTTTTTCTTGTTAAGTGCAAGAATTTATGCTTTTTAGTATAGTGGTATGGGTGATGAAATCTCCCTTGGATGTCAGCCAAGGGACGCGCTCCGCTCGATCCCCTTTCGTCGTAGTGTCCATAGGAAATCAAGAGCCAGATGAGGTTCATTGGTCTTTTTTTCTACACTGTTTGTTCTATATGAAGTTTTTCAATTTTTACTGCTTTCAAGTAATAGATGTTGTAAATATACACTAGGAATTCTGAGTAGTACGCAAAAATTCGACCCCAGTCGAGGTAGGAAAGCGGTGGCCTCCATGGTGTAGTGGCACGCGCTCACGGCATGATGAAGCACATGTTCAGCTCCCGATCGGGGTCGCATTTCTACGTTTCAGTATTCTTAGACTATTTGTTTAACCAAGAGAATTGAGTGGTTAGCAGAAAGACGGCCTCAGGCGGAAATCGAACCAGCGTTCCATCCTATCTAGGGCCGCATGTTCCACCGCTACACCACCAAGGCACATTTGTGCCACCTCTCAGTTCTCTTAGAAAAGAAATTGACTACTTGTTTTGTTGTACAGTTTGATTATACTAAGTATCAGTACCGCTTTTCAAGGTTGCTTTACTTGATGAAAGGTTGGCGGAGGAAGACACAGCTGCAGTACATCCAGTCGAAACCGAGGCAACCATTTCGGTTTCGGTTTGTTTCACTTCGTTTCCATACCAACTCAATTTATGCACCCTTTCAATTTATCATTATAAAATAACAGGATTAGCACAGCACTCATTTCTTCTATGTTAAACTTTTTTCTCAGGAGCCAAGTGAAGAGCCATTTGATGCAGTCCGTGCTCTGCAAAAGGTATCTAACATGGAATCGGATACTCTGATGAAAAAGGCAATGAAGCATATGGGACTGACTGAGGTAACTGAAGTTTTGAAAGTTGGCGACATAACCTCTCTATTATTCGTGGTACGTTTCAGGACAAGGACTTGTCTGCACATCTGATAACATGTACTAGCACAAACTGCGTAGCCAATTGCCCAACATTGAAGATGATTATGACGATTATGGACACAGTGAGTGACAACACACGATAATTTAGAGAAAATACTCCAAAAAGAAGGTTTATTATTTATAGGTTCCTGAATTTGCGGATCTCTTAGCAGATGAGAATCCCTCGCTGTATAAAAGGTGCCTCAATCTTATGTTCAATTAAATCTATATGATGCTTTTTTATCTAAGTGATCGAAGTCACTTCTCTCTGTTTCATTCCAATAAAGGACCTTATTTTATGTACATTACTATTTAATTCGAATATTTTTGATCTTTTTCAAACTTGTGGATCTCAGAAGTGCATTATCAATTGCGGCTTTATATTTGTTATAAGGCAGTTCATGAAGATAAATTCCTATTGAATAAAACATCAAACAGGAGTTCGTTTTTCATGCTTAGCACGCAATTACATGGTCCTTAATGTTGTTTGCTAAGGGGAAATACTTCTCAAAATCAATGGAATTGTATTGGTGTTGTAAAAAGCTACCAAGTGAAAAGCGAAATTCGTCACCATTTTTCATCTCGTTCAACACTCGCAAAAATTCCTACAACTCGAAAGATTTAAAATATCTGTCGATATTTATTAATTAGATTATTTAAACACATTAGTTTTATAACAATAAAAAAATAAAACAACAACGAAAACCGTATCACTGAGACGATGTGGGCATTGAGAGACACAATCTCCTAATCACAACATGGCACCAGCATATTGCTAACAAGTATACACTAGAGCCAAGAATACAATGTGGAAGGGGGTCATCTAAAGCTCGGAGTGTTCCTCTTCTACCTGAGTTTTTCCTTCCTCAGTCTCTTTAGACGTCTCTTTGGAATCTTCCTTATCTTCAATGACTGGTTCTGCTTCAACTTGGGCATCAGGATCGACATCTAGGGATTGCCGAAGCACAGATTCGATGCGTTCTGCGAATCCAACCTAAGAGAATCTCGTTGGCTAGTTAAGCGTACTTTTAAATATATAATATAACTAACCTGGTCTTCAAGGGAGTATCCTGATCGAAGCGTGGCAGTTTCAAATAGCAGAAGAGCTGTATCCTTTGCTTTCTGGTCCTCCTTGTCAGCAATGACTCGTCGCATCAACTCCTTCATGACTGGGTGTCGAGGATTAATTTCGAAGGTCTTCTTTTGATTTGCATAGAAATCCTGAGTAGGGTCTTTAGCCTTTGCATAGGCCTGACTCTTCATAATGCGCTCCATATTCCCAGACCAACCATAAGTCGAAGCCACCAGAGCAGATGGAGATTTTACAAGGCGCTGTGATACAACCGCCTTCTCAATTAGACCCTATAACATAACAAAATGATAATTTCTATGTGAGAAACTTCAAGTGGAAGAATGTAAGAGAGATCATATGCTTCCTCATGATGAGGCCTATGATAATTATTGGAAACAGAACCTTGAGACCAGTGTCCTTGAGCCATGTTGTAAGAGGTTCAAATTCCTTCTCTAGAGCCTGATGAGCTTCTTTCTCCGCTTCAGAATCGTCGACTGTGACACCTTCCTGCAAAGATATTTGCGCTAGAAGTAAGGAAGGGAGTATGAATTTGATGTTCGATATCAATATTCAAATCAGTCGAATAAGTCGAATGAGGCTTGTACCTTGGCAACGTTTTGGAACTTCTTGCCTTCGAATTCTGGCATCGCTTGCACACAATACTCATCCACAGCTTCAGTAAGGTACAAAACCTAGATTGAATGTGCTCAACAGAGACTAACAAGTAGTCGTCATGATGCAAAAAAAAAAACTTTGCCACCAAAACAACTAAGTTGTCGAACTACCAAACTACCACAATAAACACAAACTATAACTCAAACATACCTCAAATCCTTTGGCAATGAGGCGCTCAACGAGTGGTGAACTTTCCACCTCTTTTCGTGAGGTCCCAGCCATGTAGTAAATTTTGGTTTGTTTCTCTTTCATACGCTCTACGTAATCCGTCAGAGATGTGAGCTTTTCCTTATCGGCGGAAGATGCAAACCTACGATCACAAATATAAGAATGGTGAACCCGTACTGAGCCATTTCATCAATGAGCTTACCTCAGGAGCTTAGCAAGCCTAATGCGATTACTCGGATCTTCCATCACTCCGAGCTTAATATTCGTGCTGAACTCACTCCAGAAGTCGTCAAATTGTGTACCTTCTAGTTTCTTCAGCATATCCAGTACTTTGCGTACTAGTTTCTTTTTGATTACCTTTAGGAGCTTGTGCTGTTGGAGATTTTCGCGAGAAACGTTTAGGGGAAGGTCGTCTGAATCCACAATACCACGGATAAACGCCAGATACTTCGGCAGCATATCAGCGAAATCATCTGTGATGAACACTCGGCGCACATACAACTTGATATTCTCAACAACTTTGCCGTAGTTATGAAACATGTCGCTCGGTGACCGTTTCGGCACATAAAGGATCGATCTGAACGACACCTCTCCTTCGGCAGTGAAATGTACGTGAGTTAGAGGTTTGTCGAAGTCTTTTGTGATGCTCTTATAAAACTCATCATATTCCTCTGCTTCGACTTGGCTAGGCTTTCGCATCCAAATCGGCTTCACATTATTCACACGATCCCAATCCCAAGTTGTCTTCTCGACTTTCTTTGTTTTCTTTTCTTCTTTCTCCTCTTCAACAGTACCATCTTCGCCGGTTTTCTCAGGTTTTTCTGACTCCTGTTCGGCTGGCTCTTCAACAGTTTCGGTCTTGGACTGCCACAAATAAATGTTAAAATTGATAAACTGGGAATATTTCTCCACAAGGTTCTTCAAGGTATCAGGCTCAAGGAAATCATTTGCCTCCTCTTTCATATGTAAGGTGATTTGTGTTCCACGTTTGAGAGTATTGCCACGAGGATCCTTTATGATGCTAAAACTACCGGAATCCGACTCCCAAATATACTGTTCGTCATCATTGCTCTTAGTGGTAACAACTACGCGATCAGCAACCAGGAAAGCAGAATAGAATCCGACACCGAATTGTCCAATTAAATCCTGAAAACCTTCCATGAATCCATTCTTTTTACAAAGACAAACAATACGCACAGACTACCTGCTGCATTTCTGAAGTGGTGGAACTGTCCATCAACTTTGACAAAAATTCCGCGGTGCCTGATCGCGCGATTGTTCCAAGATTGTTCATCAATTCCTCCTTAGTCATTCCTATCCCAGAATCCGTTATGTGAAGAAGTCTGTTCTCACGATCGGCCTAATAAGATCACAGATTTCTCCAGAACTCTATAAAATGGAAAGCTAACGACCATAATGATTAGCTTACTTTTATTCTGATACTCAGATCATCATTCGTTTGTAATGCACTGGGATCAGTAAGAGAAGTTAGCCGGATTTTGTCGAGAGCATCTGCCGCGTTAGAAATCAATTCACGGAGGAAAATTTCTTTATTGCGGTAGAGAGAGTTGATAATCAACTTCATCATGCGATTTACCTGAGCGATAAGTTATATGAAAAATTAGTAGTTAATGGAAAGTCCTCATAAAAAAGCCACGAAAACTACCTCAGCCTGAAATTCGTGCTGCTCTGCTTTTGCACGCATCTCTTTGACTTGTTCAGGAGATAATCCTTCGATTTTGATAACATTTTCCTCACTGCAAATTCACATTGTAAATAGCCATCGTTTTCACCGAAAACTTGAAAAAGTGCCCCCTATGACATAGAACTTTTTTGATGAGCAGGAGCCAGGCTGTTATTAGTAGGACTTATTGACTGAAATTCAACATCTAATACTATTCAACACAGAGCAATGATGGCTGACATAAAGGCGGTACCACCTTCCTCAGAGCCGTTTAGTTTTGAAAACGACTAAAAGGCTCTGAAAGAAGGCGATACCGCCAAGATGTCAATATGCTCACTCATTTACGAGAAAAAGTCAAATCACCTAAAAGTTAGTAGACTTGTTCAGGAGACAATCATTCAATTGCTGGTAACATTTTCCTCCCTGCAATTTCACATTGGATATAGCCAACGTTCTAACCGAAAGACTTGGAAACGGTGTCCCAATCACTCAATGCTTCATTGGATCAGAGCTGTTACTAGTAGGACTAACTAATGCACTTCAGTAGGAATGCCATTCAATACAGAGCAATGATGGCTGACATAAAGGCGGTACCACCTTCCTCAGAGCCGTTTAGTTTTGAAACGACTAAAAGGCTCTGAAGAAGGCGATACCGCCAAGATGTCAATATGCTCACTCATTTACGAGAAAATTCAAATCACCTAAAAGTTAGTAGACTTGTTCAGGAGACAATCCTTCAATTTTGGTAACATTTTCCTCCCTGCAATTTCACATTGGATATAGCCAACGTTCTAACCGAAGACTTGGAAACGTGTCCCAATCACTCAATGCTTCATTGGATCAGAGCTGTTACTAGTAGGACTAACTAATGCACTTCAGTATGGAATGCCATTCAATACAGAGCAATGATGGCTGACATAAAGGCGGTACCACCTTCCTCAGAGCCGTTTAGTTTGAAACGACTAAAAGGCTCTGAAGAAGGCGATACCGCCAAGATGTCAATATGCTCACTCATTTACGAGAAAATTCAAATCACCTAAAAGTTAGTAGACTTGTTCAGGAGACAATCCTTCAATTTTGGTAACATTTTCCTCCCTGCAATTTCACATTGGATATAGCCAACGTTCTAACCGAAGACTTGGAAACGTGTCCCAATCACTCAATGCTTCATTGGATCAGAGCTGTTACTAGTAGGACTAACTAATGCACTTCAGTATGGAATGCCATTCAATACAGAGCAATGATGGCTGACATAAAGGCGGTACCACCTTCCTCAGAGCCGTTTAGTTTGAAACGACTAAAAGGCTCTGAAGAAGGCGATACCGCCAAGATGTCAATATGCTCACTCATTTACGAGAAAATTCAAATCACCTAAAAGTTAGTAGACTTGTTCAGGAGACAATCCTTCAATTTTGGTAACATTTTCCTCCCTGCAATTTCACATTGGATATAGCCAACGTTCTAACCGAAGACTTGGAAACGTGTCCCAATCACTCAATGCTTCATTGGATCAGAGCTGTTACTAGTAGGACTAACTAATGCACTTCAGTATGGAATGCCATTCAATACAGAGCAATGATGGCTGACATAAAGGCGGTACCACCTTCCTCAGAGCCGTTTAGTTTGAAACGACTAAAAGGCTCTGAAGAAGGCGATACCGCCAAGATGTCAATATGCTCACTCATTTACGAGAAAATTCAAATCACCTAAAAGTTAGTAGACTTGTTCAGGAGACAATCCTTCAATTTTGGTAACATTTTCCTCCCTGCAATTTCACATTGGATATAGCCAACGTTCTAACCGAAGACTTGGAAACGTGTCCCAATCACTCAATGCTTCATTGGATCAGAGCTGTTACTAGTAGGACTAACTAATGCACTTCAGTATGGAATGCCATTCAATACAGAGCAATGATGGCTGACATAAAGGCGGTACCACCTTCCTCAGAGCCGTTTAGTTTGAAACGACTAAAAGGCTCTGAAGAAGGCGATACCGCCAAGATGTCAATATGCTCACTCATTTACGAGAAAATTCAAATCACCTAAAAGTTAGTAGACTTGTTCAGGAGACAATCCTTCAATTTGGTAACATTTTCCTCCTGCAATTTCACATTGGATATAGCCAACGTTCTAACCGAAGACTTGGAAACGTGTCCCAATCACTCAATGCTTCATTGGATCAGAGCTGTTACTAGTAGGACTAACTAATGCACTTCAGTATGGAATGCCATTCAATACAGAGCAATGATGGCTGACATAAAGGCGGTACCACCTTCCTCAGAGCCGTTTAGTTTGAAACGACTAAAAGGCTCTGAAGAAGGCGATACCGCCAAGATGTCAATATGCTCACTCATTTACGAGAAAATTCAAATCACCTAAAAGTTAGTAGACTTGTTCAGGAGACAATCCTTCAATTTTGGTAACATTTTCCTCCCTGCAATTTCACATTGGATATAGCCAACGTTCTAACCGAAGACTTGGAAACGTGTCCCAAGTCACTCAATGCTTCATTGGATCAGAGCTGTTACTAGTAGGACTAACTAATGCACTTCAGTATGGAATGCCATTCAATACAGAGCAATGATGGCTGACATAAAGGCGGTACCACCTTCCTCAGAGCCGTTTAGTTTGAAACGACTAAAAGGCTCTGAAGAAGGCGATACCGCCAAGATGTCAATATGCTCACTCATTTACGAGAAAAGTCAAATCACCTAAAAGTTAGTAGACTTGTTCAGGAGACAATCCTTCAATTTTGGTAACATTTTCCTCCCTGCAATTTCACATTGGATATAGCCAACGTTCTAACGAAGACTTGGAAACGTGTCCCAATCACTCAATGCTTCATTGGATCAGAGCTGTTACTAGTAGGACTAACTAATGCACTTCAGTATGGAATGCCATTCAATACAGAGCAATGATGGCTGACATAAAGGCGGTACCACCTTCCTCAGAGCCGTTTAGTTTGAAATGACTAAAAGGCTCTGAAGAAGGCGATACCGCCAAGATGTCAATATGCTCACTCATTTACGAGAAAATTCAAATCACCTAGGAGCTTGAACATCTACTCCACACAATGAATTACAGCAAAAGTAATGAGTTTGAGGGATTTCGGACACGTTCTTTCATAGCAATTTGAGGTGTCTTGTATCAGTCGGATTGAGAAACGCTAATTGTTGAAAAAAACACCAACAAAAGAGACAATTCTGACCATGACTAGTCGCTTCCTACCAGCACAGAACAGCGGGCCTTGATCAAACAAAGGGTTGACCTTTCTTATACGACCTGGTACGGCAAACATCTCCGTCTCTGTGAGAGTTCCTTAGTGACTTCCCCATTTACTCAAGATTTTTAAGAGGCTATGGATATGTCATCGGATAATGCCAACACATACAAGATCATGTGAAGAAACAGACTCCATATCATCGAAACTCAACGACTTTATTGCGCTCAAAGTATGCACTCAAATACGAGTAAGAAACGTAACTAGTATCACCAGAGATCACAAGAGAACAGATCCTTACCACTTAAATGGCTAATTGAACATTATGTAAAGTTTCAATATCTACAAAGAAGGATAGAAACTAAAGCTTTCGGTGTCAATCAATCTCTGAAGGATATGTCATCCATTCGACTTCATCACGGTTGGTTTGAAAATCAATGAATGCATATCTGGCCATTGAAAATGACTAGTGGTGGCCTACCGCTGCATCAAGTCAATTCTGCTATCCTCCCAGACAAGTCTGGTGCCAAATCACAGTCTCCGAGAGGATGAAAGGCTTGGTGAGCCATGGGTTGGGTACAAGATGCTACCATAGACCATGTACGTCTCGCAAGACACCTCTTACAACTGCGTTGCACGTGTCCATAGGCTATATTGTATCGTTCATATTGTGGTACACAAAAGAAACAGTACTCAGTATCAGGATCTAGGAATAAAACATCCTACAAGCGCCTCAAAATCATTTCAATAGCTGCCACTTTTTTCCCCACTTTTTTCTTCTTTTCAGAATATAGCCTTAGACTTCTCCTTTCTAACTAGACTTAAAAATTTCGCCAAATTTCTAAGAAAACAATCACATTAAGAGGCTTTGTCAATGTAAATACTCTTTGAGGATTGAAATTATGAAGCCGATTGGAGAGCTCTCTAGCTGAACTCTTGAGAATTATTTCCGCAGCGCTGAGAGCGATCATTCTATCTCACTGATGCAAGAAAACCCACCGTTGAGTAGAATCTCCGTCAGCAGCTTTCTCTGCCTTAGTGTCTCCTGTTTCCAAAGGATCCTCGGCAAAGACACATGGGTTGTTAAAACGCTGAACAAACCGTGATAATTCACATAACGGAGAAGCACTTTAATCAGCTAAGGAAAAATATTTGGTGGAGTAAAATGAGTAAGGTTAAACGCTCTTATCTGGAGGACTTTTCCATGGCTTCTCCTGCCATTTATGGATATTTACGCATGCCTTCGTCAGCAAATAACCGGTAAACAAAATAACATGCGGCTCAGGGACAAAAAAAAAACAAAGAGGAAAGCAATTACAAAGCAATTCTTCGGACATGAGAATGATTCAAACACATTTTTCTCTATCTTTCGTTTCGAGTGTTTTCTTAAGACCACAGCTCAAATTTCAATATGCCTGATAGTCATTTTTTGAGCCAAGCATGTCAGTGGTCTGTCAATGAGGAGTGACTTATAGAGCCCGATACACGTGGTTCGATCCTGCGATCTCGTCAATCGGGCAGTTACCCTTTCTCGTCTTTTGCTAATCTCTGTGGGAGCTTCAGTCCCCACACCAAGAGTTAGCGACGACAAACGAAGCAATCGAGTGTACAACACTCTATGTTCAGTGAGATTTTCACTGGACATAGAGTGTAAAACGTTCGCCGTCGCTAACTCTTAGGGTGGGGACGAGAGCACCCACACAGGATTGGCAAAAGACGAGAAAGGTTAACTGCCCGACTGACGAGATCGCAAAATCGAAACACGTGTATCGGGCTCTGAAAGTTAGTCCTCACTGACGGACCACTGACATGCGTGGCTCAAAAAATGACTATCAGGCATATTGAAACATTTTTCTCTGCTCCCCGTTCAGATCTGGTTGAGCGCCATATCAGCGACGAGTCCCCTTTCGGAAAGGGGACAGGGTCATTGGGCCATCACCACCATGCGGTAATGGGCTTCCGAGCTCCTACGCGAACTACGGATGATCAACTAAAGCATAAAACGCACTTCGTCGCAAGTCTGAGCTTTAACCGCGTGCGAACGATGCATATCGATCGAAAAGCGACTTACTGATGGCGATGATGAGAGCAGCGATGAGAACGGGATGACGGCTCTTCATTTCGGAGATTGACTGACTAGACGGGGCGACTCACGTCACCGTACGCGTACGACTGAACTCAACGGCTCTAATTGCCGGCCGGCTAGCCCCGCCTACATTCACATCTAGCAGTGTCTTCGCCCTCTCCTTATCTCATAGTCTTTCTCTTGGATCGCCTTGAGTGCATAGTGCTCGGGGCGTGTCGAGACCGGTCAGTAGCGGCGGTAACCAATCAGAGACGTATGCGTGGCAGTGCACACCAATCACGGACGGGGGGCGTGGCCACGTGCAACGCGCTTACACGTGTTGCCCGCTGGGTGACGTCTTTTTGGCTTGCGTCCACCTCGTCGTTGTTCTGCTCCTGGGCGATTCTGGAAGTCCTTAGTGGTGTTTGGCCTGCCATAAAAGCTCTTTTCTTTCGTCGGTAGATCATAAAAGGTTTTTCCTCTATTTAACGAGTTTAGAAAATTTTCATTCTTAAGTAAAAAAGGAATAATTTTCCTTAAAAAAAACGAAATCGAAAGAAAAAGAAAGAAAAAAAACTTTCAAAGAATTTGGTTCTTCGATCTTTCTTTCTCTTTTTTTTCGTTTTTTTTTAGAAAAAAAAGTGAATGGATTTTTTTACTCATTTTCGACTGTGAATTTCTGAATTTTCAAATTTTTCATTTTTAGATGAAAAGAAAAACCTCAAAGAACGGAAAAGAATGAAGGAAAGGGAACAAATTTCGAGAAATTCTGGTTTTTTTCTTTCTTCCTTACTCTTTCTTTTTCGTTTTTTTTTTGAGGAAGAAAAGTGAATGAATTTCTCACTCATATTCGACTGTCAGTCTGCTTATTTCCTAAAATCTGTTAGTTGAATATTCTTCTTTAAATTCATTACTTTTACCGCTCTCTTTTTAGCTTTGGTATAACCGTTTGCGGACAACGAGGGGTCTTCCGACCCTCGGCGTTTCAGAGTTTTTTTTTCGCTTTACAAACTCTTTTATCTGGAGATTTGGCAGTCATTCGAAAGCGCATATCTCGATGGTTTCAGCACTATGCCAGTTTCCTGGAAAAGCTTTGTTAGCGATCCGTAGCAACGAAAATTACATCATGTTTCACAGATTCTTTTTGATTATCAGAGGACAAATGAAAAACCGACCTCGTTTGCTGGAGAACTCTTCATGAAAGTGCCGTTGTTCGGAAGCTGAGATTTGAGGCTACGGCCGCACGTTGCCGATTTTTGACGGAGCCTTTTTTGACGCTGCCACAGAAGCAGATTTCCTAAGCATCTTGTTCTCATGTTCACTGCTGTCATCCGTGAAGTATTCGTTCTTTTTTGTTTCAAGTAATGTTCTGCGATCGATTTATCGATTGAATCCGAAGGACCTAACGCGATATTACGGCCTCAAAAGGATAAAAAGCAGTTTTTCCACGGTATATGTTGATCTTAAAAATATATCTTATCTATTCCATGCTAACTCTATAACATATTCCTCAGATGTAACTAACCTTTCTAGCGAATATTTTGAGCTGGCTCAAAAATTCAGTCCAGTCTGATAGAAAAGGTCTGGTAGGCATCTCGAATGACATGCGTAGGGTTTGGTGTTCACAAAGGCCTCTTCACTAGCACATGCCGTACGGCTCAACCTTGCTATCAGTAGTAGCAATCGGTGCCGAAAATGTGGGACCAAGTGAAAGGATCACTTGACGTTGCGTTATACAATGATTGATTGTCGATTGCATGGCTTACGGCTCTAACGGAGCAAATATATATCATTCCCTTCCAATCGAACATGTTTGAAACTTCGCTAGAAAGTCACTTTAATCTGATAATGTTCTAAGCCTTTCATGAGGTCTTGGTATGGCATCTTTAGTGGTCTGCGTAGGTCTCGGCGTTTTCAAACGCCTCTTCAGTAGCACGTGCCGCACTTCTCGAGCCTGCTATCATTACTAGCAATCGGTGCCGAAAATGTATGACTCTAGACCAAGTGAAAGGATCATTTGACGTCGCGTTCTACAATGATTGATTGTCGATTACATGGCCTACGACTGTAACGGAGCATACATATCAATCCCTTCCCATCGACCATGTTTAAGACCTTGCATAGATAGTCACTATAGTCTGGTAGAATGTTTTAAGCCTTCGGTGAGGTCCTGGTATGACATCTGTGGTGGTCTGCGTAGGTTTCGGCGTTCTCATGCGCCTCTTCAGTAGCACATGCCGTACGTCTCAATTCTGCTATTATTCGCATTCGGCGCCGATGAATATCTTAGAACACTTATTTTCATACTAACTCCACTAAATGCACGTTCATTTGTGACCGCATGTACAATCGTATGTTGTCAGGGTTTTGTTGATATCCTATTTTTTCTGTGTTTCAGTTACAAGCCCGTTTGGGTGACACTTTGGGTAACTATGGCAGACTCACCACCTCCGCTAACAGACAGCGCCAATGCCACCAGTGCCAATATCACCTTCACATTCGAAGAGCAGGTTTGTGGATTTTGTGGGTTCTTTGATCTGCTTTTTCTTCGTTATTTTGAACGTTCTTAATTTTATAATTCATTGTTATCATACGTGCTATAAAGCAGTTTAATCGATCTGGTGTGTTTTCGTCTAGTCTTTTTCTCTCTATGGACATTGGAACGTATTGATTGCGAGCGCACCCATATGCAAGTTTTCCTTGAAATTCTCCTATAAGAGATAGAAAGTGGCCTTCTCTAGCGATATGACTTCGAAAATTCTGCTATCTACGGATCTATATATCGATTAGTTTAGAACAGCAAGTAGATTTGACTGCTGGATATTCTAGAAGTAACACCTTTACGATCTTCGATTGTCGACTACGTCGTGGTGATTGCAAGCTTCTACGTAGCCTCGATTCAAATAGGAATTCGAAAGGCGGACTTTCTATTGATCTGAGCATCAATAATTAACATATGCGCCTTTAACAGGCATGTCAGGGTGTGATGTGGCCGAGTGGTTGTGATGCTTGTCGCGTATGGAACACTCACAGTCAGGCTATCCTCGAGATTGCAAGGCGTGCTTAACTAGTATTCTACGACTCAAAGATGAAGACGATTAAGCTATTTGAATGCCAGAATACTGGGATCCGCGCAGTGAAAAAAGAACTGTGAAGATGGAAAATAAAGTGTCTAAAAGAGACTTATCTAGTCTAACCGACGCGAGGTTTGTGATAGTTGTAGTTGTTTTCGTCGATTGCTCCTTTTTCAGAGCCAAGACGTATATAGCAGTGGCGATTGCAAGTAGATACAGTTCATTAGCCTTTGGGACGGCGTGTGTTGGTTTGCATACACACACTATTGAGATCGACTTTTGAAAAACATTTTATAAGGCTCCATAAGGGCTTTCCAAGCAACTTTTCCATTGCTTGAGCCAAGGAATAGAACGGCGACCTCAAGAAATTAGTTCACAACGCTGAAACTAATCACCGATTACTACAACATTTTGATCTTGAATTGATAGCGAGCGGCGTTGTGGCAGATTCGTCTTGAACGGTTAATAGTTTCTGGTGAAGAAAATCAATTCAGTGATGGTTCGATTTCCCGTTGTTTATTCAACACTTGATCAGAATGCGAGGAAAATCATGTAGAAGAAACTAAGTAGATGTGAAAGATTAGTAAATGACCCTTTGCGGTAATAAAAGGGTATAAGAATAGACTAACAAATTGGTTTAACGCTTAACTTCTGAATTGCGACACTTCTCCTAACAAGAGACGGCCACATCAATTCCGTCGTACTGTTGAGCAATTCCCGAAATGGCTGCTGGAAGTGAACAGCGAAAAAAATGGCACCTACAGCACTTATCAGATTTATTAGAGTTGAGATGATCTTATATGTAGCACCATGAGGGTACGTATCAATGGCAAAACGTAGGTTATATGGCCTTTTTTCACTCAAGGATAAAGCGAAGACTGTTGAATAGATCCTGAAGTTGACACCGGGGTTCTTGCTTTTGAATATTAAAACTTCCAATATTTCCTTTTTCATCTCTAGAGGAGAACTATATGTTGCTTCATCGATATGATCGCAACAGGATGTTGTAAGGCTCTATGGTAGCTAGGATCGCGGAGTCAAAGAAATAGTGATACGAGTGTATCTTAAGAGGGTTAAATGATAGTTGTCATTAGAATATTACTTAACTCTCTCTTAGCGAGTCGTACTCTAACTCCTGGAGCATGTATTCTTATCTTACGGCTCTCATAGCAGTATTATGATGTTATAGTTGGGTATCCAAGGATACCTAGTGATAAGCAAAGCTCTGAGCCTCAGGCGGACGTTGAACCAGCGCTTTACCCATACGAGGGGCCCCGTGCCACCATAACACCACCGAGATTACAACTCTGCTCCACCCTATTTCGATATAAAGCATACTTCACTATGTATTGTCACCGAATGCGCAGGCCTACCGGGCGATATACTTTCTTCCCCAACTTAACCCGCCTACGATGACCCTCATCGCAAGAGTTAATTGCCGTCGATGATCGACTCGAATCATTTCGGGTGCAATGGCGCGGTCACATTAGCCGTAATGAAGTTTTACAACGAACTCTTTAGAGGTGGTTTACAAACCAGGATAAATATGGGAGACAATACTTGAGACCCTGTAAAAGTTTATGTCTGAGAAAATGTGGAAGCAGAGCGGTAAATTCGATGGTGTAGCGGTAACAGGAGATCATGGTATGGGTGAAATGCTGGTTCAACTCCGGTTGAAAGTTTATCATATTTCTCAACATCTTTGAGTATCTTTACACATTTCATCGTACTTTGACATTGATATAGATTCCTAATACGTGCGTTTCTATCGAAAAATAAAGGCGTTTTTGTTTCTCTTTCTCTAGCACAAGAAAAGCTGTAGGCTCTAACTCGTTAGTACTTTATTTTTTTTGGTCTTGAATCGCTTTCCTCTTTCTCTCTTTCTTTCTTTCTTTCTTTCTTCTATCTCTTCCTTCTTCTCTCTCTGTTCCAATGTCTCGAAAAAGTTTGTCCATGCTTGTGAAGAAGGGTTATTCAAATGTTATTTGCAACATTTGGTAGTGCATTTCATTCCTTCCATGTTTTAATAGTAAACTAAGCACTCTCCGATGAGGAAATCTTCTCTTTGAGTGGTTTTCGTAGTTTTGATCGTCAGGAATCTTTGTTTAACTACTTTTTTAGCAGTGGCATAATGTTGTGTCTATTTATCCAAGAATGTTGAGTGATGTGCAAAACTTTGAGCATTGCCCAGACGTTGAACCTGTATTTTACCCTTCCGGGCGCGCCTGCTAACCACTGCACTATTGGGGGCTCCCGTCCGATATCACTCTGCGATTTTTCATAAAGTTGTTCTTGTTTAGGCTATGACATCTTGCTCGTTATACGCGATGTCATTGTTATGCATTATTATTGGAGGTATTCGTTCCACAACTTTTGTCCAACGACAGATGAGCAAGAAACGACTGATAGAGGTTTTTCATACTTGTTTTTTAGAATCATATGTGGACCTTGAAAGGAGGTTAATGAAATGTGTGCAGATCAATTCAATCTTCAGAAAGAGGATGATTTCAGGCTTCAATTTCGGTGTCCGAGGCGAAAAAATTTCCCTTCATGGCTTCACTCGTCTTATTCTCGCTCTATATATTTTTCAAGTATGAATCAATCTATTACTACCTACAATATCACCCACTTATACCACTGATATTTTATTTCAGGCCTGATGGTCGAGAATGGCTCATGGGATTAGGAGGAACATATCTACCTCCAGCTTATTCTGCATTGTTGAATAGTAGTCTTGTGAGAAAAGAAAACTCGACCCTTTATGCACGGTACGATGTTTTGATACCTTGACGGCCCCTCATCCTATAGAGCCAAGTTCCTCATAATGCTGTGCTTTTTCCTGATCTTAGGATTGGTTTTTACAATTATTTTCCGATTTTACAGTTTTCATGTTTTTGGAGAAAAGGAAGAAATCTAGTCCACTTAAAATTCTTCGTACACCTTGAACACTGCAGAGTTTCTTGTCAGAATCAACACATTCTAGACAATATGAAATGGTTACAATACGAGATATATATTCCGTCCCAAACAATGGAAAAATACAAGCCTCTATCATTCTGACTGTCGAGAGATTTGAAAAAATCATTTGAGCCTTTCAAGAGATCTAGTGCGGCATTTCGAGCGCTTTACGTACGCTTCGGCGTTACTCGCACGCTTCATCAGTAGCACATGCCTTTCCGTCCACCCCTACAACTAACAGTAGTGGCGCCAAAGATGTACATATTCCCGTCAAGGAAAAGATCACTTGATGTGGCATTCTTTTAGAGTGATTGATTCCTGATTGCAGGATTTACGATTGTTACGGAGCATATGTAACAATACCTTTCAATCTTTCTATTTACTATTTTGAGACCTCACTCAAAAATTCAATATTGTTCGATAGAATATTTTAAGGCTTAATATATATAGATATATACAATAATATTAAATGCTGAGAATATTTTAAAAGCTCTGAAGTTCTAGGCGTTGATCAATCCTTGACGAAGGCGTCAACATTCGTCTTCAATTTTTAACTTCGGGGGGTTGAATGCATATCTGCCCTTAATCTACTCATGGTGGCATTCCGCTGTACGAGTCAATGCTGCTTATCCCTCCAGACAAGTCTGTGATCAGTCTGATACCAGTTTACCGACCCGATGGGATGGATGTTTTGGTGAATTACGAGCGCGAGATCAAACCATTGACCTCGTGTGCGACGCAGGGCACTTCTAACCATTGCACCACATGCGCTCCAAAATATTCTATTTGTTTATATTGAATTTCTAAGCGAGGTCTCGAAATAGTCGATTCAAAGGTACTGTCGAGAAACTGTCGGCAGTGCTGAGTAGCCAGCATTGTTTGAAATGTTAATTCACAGAAACTTATTGATCAGTGTCTCAATAAATTTATCAGTGAGATAATTAGCAAATCATTGATATACTTAGTACGGAACTGACTAGTGTACTTTCTTTCATGGCCATTGTTTACGAAAATTGGCAAATGAATGATCGCTTGTGTTCAAGAATGGATTGAATATATAGAATGGGTGGCAGCAGTTTGAAGAGCCATTTGTAAATAAGTGAAAAACACACTTGGCTCTCTATCTGCTAATTTCTTTTGAACTCTTATTCAACGCGATAATCTACATTGAGTTTTATGTTTTTCTGCTTCCTTTTTCATACATTAGAATGATGAATACTTCAAATCAGTCGAATAAGTTGTATTTCAGATTATTGCAAAGATTACCGGAATCAGCAAAACCATATCTTGACTATGTACCTTCTGTGACAAAGGATCATATCACTAAACTCCTCCTTGTTCTTATCAGCTTTGAAGGTAACTAGCCTTTGTGTTGTAGCATCATCTGTCTGTTTTCATCCTCACTTTCTAGGATGTGTTGCTCTCGCCACGCTACTGAAGCCGATATTTTCACGCCTTCTATCCTTGCTACCTATTGGGAATCATCGACCTCGTTTGAACCTTCCGTACTTTCTGTCACTACGGCAAGGGAAGAAAGCAATGGACGAAGGAGATATAATGGACGCAAAAAAGGAAGATTTCGTACGTTTTGTTTTCAACTTCAAGTTTGTGCAAATGACTTCGAATGGACCGCTACCTTCATTCTGCATCCTCTTAGTGCACAGTCGGCACTCATTTTAGTGTTTTCACGTTCTTTCTATTCTCGACGTCTCAAATGGTTTACCTCCTCATCGTGGTTGGGAGATGTTCCTGAGTGTCGGATCGCGAAGTACAGCGGGGTATTCAATCCTCCAGCAGGGCCACCCAAGTTAAGAAGGAGTTCGATGTTCTCACTTGGAAAGCCCTGCAAAGAGTAAACTTTACCAGAAATGACCACCGTTGGTAGCCACTAGTCGTATGGTGATAATCTCCTCCAAGTCCACAAGGGTCGTTGACTGCTGTAATGTGGTGACGACCTGAAGAAGTCCCGGCTAGGCTTATCTCGGGACTCCGGTGAGCAAAACAGCTGAACCAGCACATTTTCATGTGCTTGGGTCCGCACAATTCGTGAAGACGGGCCTCCCAATTATCCCAAGTAGGTGTTCTGCAGCGCGTCTATGACATTGATCTCAATGCATTTTTCTATTGCGAAGATTATCGATCCTGTCCTGTTAATTTCTAACAATTTTAACTCTGCTCAATATGGGCTATAGAAATCGGATTCAAAAGGTCAACATCCATGGACGATTCTCGGTTAGGATTTTTTTTCTATTCAGCAGTACTGAACCCCTTGCTTTTTGGGTTTTATGAAGTCTATTTTCTTGACTTCCCTTGTCGACAACCGTATTCATAGACAGGCCGCAAATTGTTGACCGATGTGATTTATCGTTTTGCATGTTCGAAAGCTAATTCCATGGCCAATTGTCATTATTTTTCACTGGTGTACAAAATTAGTGCTCATAATCACTTACTTTGTCATCTAAAGCTTACTACGCAATTTATAGAGTAGCTCTCTCGCATTGATCGGTGAGTTTTGTAGGGCTGAGCTAAATCAAATCAAGCAATGTGATAAATCCCCCCCCCTTACCTAAGCCAGGAAGAAATCCCGGGCGCAGCACCGAAAATGTTGTTGATTTTCGGGACACTTCAAATGGATAGTGCTCCGGACGAGTTGCGGTCAGTCGTGTACAGTAAAACATTTGCTCGCGTTCACTTAGGCGCAAGCGGATGAGCATGCTTGATACATCTGGGTTATCTGAATGCTAAAAGTGTAAAAATCGTACTACGCTATCGACTAAGAGCGCACGTGGAGCAGTGGTTAGGAGTGCTCTGCGTCGCCCACAAGGTTGGTGGTTCGATCTCACGCTCATGGCTCATCATGCCTTGCACCCATGCGAGATCGGTATATTTTTACCAGAGCAGTCTCACACTTATCTGGGAGGATAAACAGCACTGACTTGACACATCAGTGGGTCATCGTGTGTCATTGTAAAGGCCAGATATGCATTCAATCACCTTAAACCAAGATACAAATTGAAGACGAATGTGCGGCGCATCCCTCAGGGCTCAAAGCTGAGAGCTTCATTCTTTATTCTTTTATCGACTAGGAATCAATGCTGGAGAACGAACGTTTGGGAAGAGAAAGCTCATATGTGTTTTATTCGCGAATATGTTTAGAAGTGCGAGGTTTAAGAGTTAATTGTCAATCGATACATGAGTTGAATTATAAGCACATTTGTTTAGGAGTACTTATACAAATTGGAGATAGATACTCACGACATTGTGGCCATATCAGTGTGTCTATTGGTTGGTATTTCGCATCTGTTACGGAGGCATTGGATTTCAAACAATATCATTGGTGTCGCATTTTCTATATATGGAATCGAAAATCTTCATTTGAGTAGCTTTAAGGTCTGTTGAACGTGTCATCAAAATGAGGGTTCTTTCTGTTCAGAAGGGAACAAATGAAAAACCTGTCTCATCTGCTGGACAGGAGCTTTTGATAGGAACGTTAGTAACCATTGGAAAGCTGAGATTTGAGGCTACACCCATACGTCAGCGGTTTTTCAGAACACGCCTTTATAACGCTGTAGCATCTTGATCAAAAATTATGTTTCGTGTCCGCCTTTCGTCTTCATTTATATCACGCTTATGATTCGTACAAGCCGAAAAGCGTATCAATGTGTAGAGAAATTTTCGTAATATCTTAATCAATCGTCTTAGCTGGAGTTTATTTCCAAAGCGGAGGAAATATTCCCAATGTATAGCAAATTTTCGAACGTTCCGCCCCTGCCACGGCCATCGCCTTGTCGTACAGCTAGTAAACATCCTGCTGAAAATGTAAAACTCGATCTTATTTTCTCGCTAAGCCGTATGTCTAGAAAATAAGCACATCTCCAGAATCAGAGTACATTACTCTATCAGATGATTACTAATAGTCTAAAGAAAGAGCTCTGTCCGGCGAGGTTTAAAGCACAGATCGAAAGTCCAAGAAAGATCAAAAAAGCTTTTTGAGAAACAAATACATTTTTGAGTTCTTCAAAGCTTAAGCTATAAATTGCGTATTAGTACTCTAAAGGAGTTGTGTTTAGCGAAATATAAGCGAAACAAGAGAAAAAGTACGTGGTTTTATGAAACATGACTTTACTTCCAGTGTTACAGCGTTATAAAGGGGTGTTTTGAGAAGCGGCCATGTGGAGCTGTAGCTAGAAATCTAACTTTCACAGTGATACCTAACATTCCCATGAAAAGTTTCTGTCCAGCGAATGAGATCAGTTTTTCATTTGTTCCCTTAATTCAGAGAAACCATATAAGTATTGGTGGTTAATTTTTATTCAAATTCTTCTTAGGCTGGATCTCTACTCCTTGCTGGTCTCTTCATCTATGACATTTTTTGGGTTTTTGCCACTGATGTCATGACATCGGTTGCTAAAGGAATCGATGCTCCTATTCTTTTGCTTTTCCCACAGGATTTACTCAGGAATGGATGGCTAGATGCTAGTAAGCATAGTATGTTAGGTAAGAAGACTTGTTGCCATGTTTTAATGTGATCATAAGAACAAGTTACGTAACTTTCTGTCAATCGTAATCCTATACTTTTGTGTGTGATTGTTCGAAATCGTAGATGACGTGATGTATGCGAATAGTTGTTTGTTCCATTGTCGTCTTTACTTGAGCAAGTTTCGTCGCCCTTTTGGGATTGACGGAAATGCAAGACGCTTTTATTCAGTGATTTGAAGAACACAGATTCCAGTCAGCATGTTTACGCTCAGTTTTTTTCGCTTAGGTTGAAGTCATATCGAATGCAGTTTTAGAATTGCAAATAATCAGCTGTAAGGGAATGTTATAGTGAGGGGGGGGGGCTTGAACACCTTGATGACTTCTATATCTTATTTGCAAAAAAAAAAAACGAATGACGTAGCAAGAAAGTTGTAATTTTTAGTTCAGTAGAGCATCAAATAGGTCAGTGTAGTTGCAGATGTATTACTTTGTTAATTCTTTGAATTCCACAAACTCAACCTCTGCGGGTGTTGACAAAGGTGGACTGTCTACCCCACCTCCTCTGCGACTCTCACCTCCAACGTGGGAACGGTTCCATCCCCTCCTCTGCGACTGTAACCCTCAGCGTTAGATTCTTTCCCTGTCGCACTCCTCTCTGCCCACTACGCACCCGTCTATCGGGAAGAAGGTTGCTGGCCGGTTCGATCTCCTACCACAACTCTTCACTGTGGGTTTTTTTAGTGTTATCTTTGTGATGTCGGTCAGTA
This sequence comes from Parelaphostrongylus tenuis, assembly GCA_019055375.1. Classification (NCBI taxonomy): domain Eukaryota; kingdom Metazoa; phylum Nematoda; class Chromadorea; order Rhabditida; family Metastrongylidae; genus Parelaphostrongylus; species Parelaphostrongylus tenuis. The sequence goes on along the minus strand of JAHQIW010000607.1, from coordinate 4,406 downwards.
CTGAAGATTCTTGTGTAACTTAAATATTATAGCAAAAAACGCTCAGTTGTTTAACATTTCGCTACTTTTTGACACCAAACGGTGATCAATGAGGGAAAAACGCATGTCCAACTTTTCTCGCCTACATGACAATGTGGTAGTTTCTAATGTAATTCAGTTTAGGATGGAGTTTTGAGCCTAATGATCTACCTATTCATTTTCAGTTTAGTATGCCTCCAACGCAGAAACGACTCACCTAAATCATCTGCAAGGGTTGACTACCACATTGTCATTTAGAGCGAAAAAAGCTTGGAATGCGTCGTTACCCCATTGATCTTTGTTTTGTATTAATAAGTACTGAAGTGTTAAACAACTAAGCGTTTATTGCTATAATAGTTGTGTTATAGAAGAGCTTTGAATACTAGTCGACATCAAAAACATAACACAAAAAAAAAACTAAGCTGAAGTGTTGTGGTAGGGGATTGAACCAGCAACCTTCTTCCCGATGGACGGGTGCCAAGTGGCAAAGAGGACTGAGAAAGACAGTGATTCCCTCGCTGAGGTTACAGTCGCAGAGGAGGTGGGGCATGGACAGGTGTCCACCACTAGTTACACTCGCTAGAGGTCGGGTCTGTGGAAGTCAGAGTTAAAGTGTTGAATGGCCCGTTCTATCATAAATTCTATGGGCGGGACTTCGGTGGTGGCCCAAAGTGAACCTCACACTTGGGTGATTGCAGTTTTATAAAAAATCAAAGCTGTGAGAGGGTTTGTCTATTTTAGAGAGATAAACGGGAAAGATTGAGAGGTTATAATTTCATGGACACAAATGATGATTGAGTGTTTTTGAGGCTGTGCAGGTGTTATAAAGTTTGCAGAGACATTGCATGCACTTTCTGACCATTTTTCTGACCATGCACTTTCGGACAATTGTAGCTGTAAACAAGAGCCCATTGTGATGTCACGTTGTAGAGATGGTGCTGGGAAAAATGCTGTTGAACATAATGTATAAGCGATCTAGAGAACATAGGAGTGGTCAAGAAATTAGAATTATTCTCTAGGAGGTTGGAAAGTGACTATATAAACTTATATTTGTGGACTGTACGAGTAGGTTTTCTAGTACTTACACTATGAGATTGTGCATCTTTCTTAGGGCTTGGTGACATTGTCATTCCGGGGATATTTATAGCTTTGCTTAGAAGATTGATCATAGAATACTGGAGAAGGATGGGAGAAAAACGAGGAGGACGGTAAGCTCAGTGTTAATGAGATTGGTAATCCACTTTCATATGTTTTCATTTTTCTTCAGGAACATCTTCATTTAGGTACTTTTTTCTCAATTACTGTTATCGCCTATGCAGTTGGTCTTCTGATTACTATGCTTGTTATGCACCACTTCAAAGTAAGTTGACTAATCTAAATCGTTTTCTTTCAAATAAATACTTCTCTTGCTATTACAGGCGGCCCAGCCAGCTCTGCTGTACTTAGTGCCGTGTTGCCTTCTGATACCATTATCTGTGTCACTGTGCACTGGGGAAGCAAAGGTTTTATATATTTATGTTAACTAGATTTCGAGTTAAAAATCTTTTTCTTTGTATGAAATTCTGGTTTTAACATGAATTAGAGATCGTATGATCAATCTAAACTACAGAAAACTCTTTCATTCCACTACATTATCTCTAATTTGATAGCTTTTATTACCTTTCATACAGTCAGTCTAACGGATTCGCGGACTGTGCATAATTTTGTGGCTCTACACTTTATTTTTCCGTGTGATTAAGATCACTAATATAGTTTCATATTCGACTGTTTTCTAGACTTCGCTGAAACCAATATAACTGGTAATATATTTTCTTTTTGAGCCTTTCATGAAGTCTTATGAGGGCACTTACTATATAGTGCGTGCACGTGTATTCGCTTTGCAGCCTTGTCAGTTGCACAGTGTTTCGTCTGAGCCAATCCCTTTGTGGGAGAACCCCATTTACAAGAGGAATCGTCTACGAACATGTTACACTGCCGCATGTAAAGTGAAAATTCACTTCACACACGGTGGAGATAACATATCACTGCATGTCCAGTGACATAATCACCGGGGACTGCAGTAATTAATAGCGATTGCTTAAGGCTGGTAATTTTTGATAATACCTTCACATTCGACTTTTCTCAGACACTTGCTCAAAACAATAATATGACAATGTACTTCTTTTTAACAGCCTCAGCAATCGGCGTTAATCACTGCAATCTCCGCTGATTAAGGTACTGGACATGCAAAAATTGTTTTCTCCGCGTGTACAGAGTAAATTTTGACTTCAAATGCGGTAGTGTAACATGTTCGCAGACGATCTCTTTATACGAGGAGAGTTCTCCCCCGAAAGGGATTGGCTCGAGCGAAAGGGTACTGTGCAACAGACGAAGCTGCAAGACCGTAGCACGTGCACTGCACTGCATGAGATCCGTAAGAGGCCTCATAAAATGCTCAAAAAGAAATATGTTGTCAGATTGCTAGCATAGCGCGCGTATACTTACTGAGCTCTATGTCATCCACCAAAAAATATAACTTCGCACGCTCCCCTAGTGGTAGTTTTCTTTAACAGTATAGCGCAATGCATGAACTCGTTTGAAGAGCGGTTTCTATCAATCATATGCATAGGGAAATAGTGCCAGAATGGACATAACGGCACAATTTCTATTATGGAGCAGTAATCGAATGCTTTTAGAGGAAAAAGAGTTGGTATCAATGCATATGGTAGCGAATGAGTATGAAGCAGTTCATTACCTGCCTGATATTTTTTTACACGTATCGCTGTCGCAATTATTAAGTCATTTTTTTTGAAATTTTTATGGAAGCCGAGTTGCATGCAGGCTGACCCTTGAATTTGTTCTGCACCCGATCTTAGCAATTCTAATGAATACATACTCCAATTGTGAATGTATTCTGATTATATATTATAACCTATATGCATTCGAACAGATGAGTACGATACGAATTTAAACCACAACGATGGTGAGGAAGGGGGGCAAAAACTTGCTCCTTAATCTAGATTTCAATTTTACCCGGCTAACCGTCAGGGCAAAAACTAAGAGAAATCGCTTGGGGTGTGATTGTGTGGATAGCCCTTTGCGTCCGCCCCGGTTAAAAAGCGATTGTGGATTTTGAAGCTGTGGGATTTCAGAGTTTTGCCCTTATCTGAGCATCCTTGTGGTCGTATTTCACCATCATACCCATGCCGTGGAAAAAGAGTAGACCGTAAATAATGGTTGCTTTTCCTTCTTTCATCGACGTGTTCTGTGTTGTTCATTACAACCAGCGGAATCAAACAGGAATTCATTAAAACTGAAAATACGTGATGGTGGTTTGCACAATCAGGTAGTACAAACGTTGTGTTGAACGAACGTAAAGGTCCATTATGGAATTATCCCCGGAGTTGAGTCGACGGAAACATAGAAACACATGGCTAAGGATGCATGATGTGGTAACAAGGTAAACCAATAAGATGAGTGCATTGATGTCAAGGTGTACGGTGGCGAATTGTGTTACTGACCCGACGTTTTGGTAATTGTAACACTAACTCTCGTTGAGCTGAACAAAACAAAGTTTGCTTTAACGAAGATTTTGATGCTCAATAAAGTTAACCCTTTGAAAGAACAATAAGCTTCTTCTGTGTACAATATTACATTTTTTTTTTATCTTTTTCAAAAAACGAAAACGGCTATGAAAAAGCGAAATTTTCGAAAGTTCAGCCACGGGATACTTAAACTTGTTTAAGCAACCTCGTATTTTCAAAACTCAAAAAAAAAGTGGAATTAGTAAGGTAAAATAAGTAAATTTGTGGCGAGGATAGCGAAACTCGATCTTTCAAGTTGTTGCTACTTCTATCTCATTTTCATCAAAAGTCCAGTTCTTTTCCGATTCGTGCGAATTATTTCGTGACCTACGTAAGCTGTTAAGCTTTTCTAATAAATAAAGGCTATTAGAAAAAGGTATAACGGAAAAAGTCCTCCCAAAGCTTCACCCAATGCCATCCCATCCCTCCGGGGTCGGGTTAAATTGGGTACCAGGCAAGTCTCGAGAACGTGTCTGGTGAGGAATAAGCAGCACTTGACTCGGTTTAGCGGCGAGGCCACAGCGCGTCATTGTAATAGGCCAGATATGCATTCAATCACCTGCAAACGAAGATTCAAAAAGTGGGAAGTCGAAGGCATGACGGCATCCCTCAGGGATTGATCAACGCCTCGGTGAGCTTTCATCCTTTATCCTTTTATAAAGAAAAAAGTACACGGCTGTGGAAATAAAAAAAAAATGTTAGTGTTGAATCATGTCACATAGCAAATGCCTAATGTTTTTTTCAGGAGCTATGGAATCTACAACGAGGAACATTTAAACTAGAAAAAAACTGTCACAAGAAAAGAAAAGAGGCCCATAACGCTAA